>CAKNYM010047000.1:4387-42508 GCA_932195095.1 Andricus curvator | reverse complement strand
AGCCTTGAGCAATAAGGGTTAGAGGTACGATATGCGAAAGGGTACGTCTATGTGTGTACAATTTTCAATGGAAATATGTACGTGCCTGAACCTAAATAAAAATTCTTTAAACAGTTCTGTTATATATGTATTGTCATTAAAATCGCCTGCTAAACAAAACATAAAAAGTTTTTGAGGGGTAGTTTTCACATAACAAGGGTTTATTAATATGAGAACATGTTCCATCGTTAACAAATAATTAGTTATATTATTATTGATTGTCCAAACTAAATATTTTAATTCATTACTCCAAAAATGTCATATTAATAACTAAATTTTTTATTTATTGATAATACTAAAGGGGTGGATGGCACATAATTTAGGGGTTGTTTCGAATAAGACTGATCATTCTTAATAGAATTAATTATCAAAACTAGATGTTTGCAGCCACAAAGTCCAAAATCTTAAACTATGTGTCATATGGCGAAGCATCCTATAGGGGTAGATTTTTTGAATTATCATACTCTTTTGAGTAAGTATTTTTAAAACTCAAGATAATATTATAATATAGAATCAATTAGAACAATTTTATGCAAAAACAAGAAAGAAATACCAATCATACCTCTTAAAACAGTAAAAGTATCAAAAATATAGAAGGGGTGAAACCCACCTAACCTCAACTTCCACACAAATCTGTCTTTATCCCGAAAAATAACCTCACCCCCTTGTCAATCTTTCAATTTCTCAATCAATTCCTCACAAACGAACCCTTATCAAATAGTTAACACTGAGTTTCTTTTTCTTTCTTCTCTCTCTTTCTTTTCTAGTCTTTTTTCTATCAACCTTTCCAACCCATGCCCAAAAAATTAATTTCTTTTTTTATAGTCTGGGATCTTCTTTTCACCTGCAAAGTTACAAAAAAATCGGCTTCGGACACCAACCTAACCCCCCTTGTTAGGTAAAAATTTTGTAAGTTTTCAAAGTATCTATTAACAAAATTTAGGAATAATTGAACAGTATTAGAATTCCGATGATCGACAGTAGCAATCGATACCAAAAGCTATATTGCTACCATTCTAGCAGAAGGTGATGACATCTCCAGTAATCTATAATCGATCTGTTCTTTTAAAATCGAAATGTCAATAAACAATACCGGCGTAGGCAATATTCAGTAGAAACTGCTAATGAACAATTCTGCTAATAACAATCGGTCGTATATATTTATTAAAATCCTATACCTGAAATTAAAACTTGCTCTAGATTGATCACGATGATCAAAATCAATTAATAATATGGGCATACACAACAATTAATATATGTAACAAATATTTCTTTTTCTAGATTCAAAATTTTCAAAGAATTAAAAACTAAATATTCATATAAAGGGTGAGTTTCTCTTACTAATATTAATGGTTGCTGTCGATTATAGGAAAAGTCATCATGATCAAGCTATAATGTTATAATTGATCAAGTATTCAGCGAATTGTGAAAAAGATGGATGTACTTTCCCGTCAGTGTCTCAGAAAGAATATTTTTGAAACTTAGCTAAAATCAAATTACATAGAGGCAGTGTTTTCGTATCCGCTGCAAGTCACGAGGATATCAAAATTCAAGAACTTCGCACAGATACGTTGTCAGCATCATGCCATATCCTGCGATCATTCCCACGGCAATCAGCAGAAATCAAAATTTTATTCTTTCATCATACCGATACCCCTACCTTAACGAGTCTGATTTTCACCAAGACTCAATAGCATTCTTCGTTGACACCTTGACCGGCGAGGTTGTCAAGATGGGAATAAAAGGGAAATTGTTGTAATTATTTCCCCGCTCCATCCGTACTTCCCTACGCGCTCGCGTCGCGGAGTCGCCCGGAAGGTTTAGTTTACCGAAAAAAGGCGTGCTATAGGGGGTTTGGGGATGTAAAGAGTACAAACGCAAAACGCAATAATAACCGGCTATGTGCAAACGGGAGGCGTGAAATGTTCGGCATTTTAAACAAGAACTAGAAAGTGAAACGTGATCGTGAAAAGTGATCGAATGACTTGCCATCAAATCGCGCCGTTTCGTAAGTCGACGTGTGTGGAACCGGGGTGATTTGATGTAAAGACGCATCGATCAAATACTGTAAGGGAATTGATCGAACAACTATGGGAAATCTCGACACACAATAGTTTCGGTTGAGTGAACCTTCGGGGCGACTGGGCGACGCGTGTAAGTGGTGAATGGTGGGGAGTGGACCAGAACAAGGATTAATTTACAACAAAGAAACAAAAGGTCAGAAGTAAATTACCCACTATTTATTGTGACGATCCCTCGCTCTCAATCTCTCTCCTTGTCTCTTGCGTCCCGATCACGTTAACTAGAATGACAGTATCTCGAAACTTTGCATACGTTTTGAGCGTTGGAACTAACAAAAATGTTGAATTCGGCCCGTCAATCTCCTACGCTCGGGGATTAGACGGTAGTTGTAAAAGTATTTTAACTTTTGCATCCATTCTTTCATTCTTTCTCATTTGCTCCCCTAGCACCCTCTAACTCCTTCATTCACTGTTCCCCAAAACTATCCTCCCCTAGAATCTTTACCACATTCTCTTGCCAGCTTCCTTTATCTTCCATTCCTCTCCTACATCCTTCCCATACATGCTCCCATGTTTCCTCTTCCCATTCACGGATTCTGCACTTCCTGTTTTCTTTCTTCTCCCAATACATACCTGCCCTTAACTCGTTCCCCAATCTAAATCTTGCTATTCTGGTCCATCTTTTCTCACCCCATCCCTTTTCTAAATACTTTGGTACTCCTTCCTTTTTTATCATCTTATAACATTTATTATATTTTGATTCCTCAATCATCCTTTATCTTTCTATTAATTGTCTTTCGCTATCCTTTTCTTCTACTTCTTCATAGTTGACTCCAGTCCCGTCTTCTATACCTCGAGCCTTAAAGAACTCCCTCCTTTCTTCTTCCCATCTCGTTAATTCCATCGCCCTCCCTTTCCTTTCTTCTCCCTCAGCTTCGTCTCAAAATTCCAGGCCCTCTTTCCCGCTATAGTACTTAATTTATCCCTTTGCGCTTTTTCTCTCACTATATATCCCGCTGTCCTCCAGTCTACCCCTAGCGTCCACCCTATATACCTTTCTTGTAAACTCTCAATCTCTTTCCTTTCTTTCCATCCCCATATCTCTGCTCCATAACCTAATACCGGCCATACCAGCGTATCAAATAACCAGATTCTCCTTCTCCAATTTTGTTTAAACCTTCTTTTTCCTATTCCCCATATCTGTTCCATTACCCCTGCGGCTTTTTTTATCCTTTCTCTTATATGTGCTCTATGATCTCCATTTTCTTGCAAGTTATATCCCAAATACTTAAACTCTTTTACTTCTTCTTATTTTGTTTCCTTCCATCTCCCCGTCTATTCTTTCTTTCTTCCCCCTCCTTTTCTAAACCTCATTATCTTTGTCTTTTCTACATTTAAATTCAACTTTTTTCCATCTAAGTATTTCTCTAATCCTGTAATTAAACCCGCCATCCCTTCTTCATCCTCTGCCATCAACACTATATCGTCTGCGTATGCCAGTGTATATATCTTTTCGTTCCCTATCCTAACTCCTCCCCACCCTTTTCTCTTCATTTCTTCTTCCAAGTCTGATATTAATATATTAAATAAAAGTGGACTCAGAGGATATCCTTGCCTTACTCCCCTCACAAACCAGAAACTATCTCCTACTTGCTCTCCTACCTTTACCTTGCTTTTTGTCTCTCTAAAAATTCCCGATACTCTCTTTATTAATCCCTCTCGTATCCCCTTTTTCACCATAACTTTTTCTATCTCGCCTCGGTCTAATGAGTCAAACGCCGCCTTCAAGTCCACGAATATTGCTACCATTGCACCTTTCTCCCTTTTAATCCTCTTATTTACTAAATAGTTCAGAACATATATATTGTCCATCACCCCCATCCCTTTTCTAAACCCTGTCTGATTCGGTGGCTCTAGCTTTTTCTCCTTCAATTCTGTCCCCCCATATTTCCATACTTCATTTGGAATCTCATCTATACCAGGTGCCTTTCCATGTTTCATCATCCCTAATACCTTGTCTATTTCTTCCCTTATAATGTCCTTCTCCTCATCTGTTCCCCTACCATCTTTTCCTCCTTTCCTAACTTTCCTCTCTACCCCTCCTAATAATTCCATAAAATATTTTTTCCATTCTACCATCTCAATATCCTGGTTTACTCTTTTCCTTCTTCTTCTCTCTCTATTTACCACCTTTCAAACCTCTTCTTCCGTCCTAGCCTCCTTCGCTTCTTCTTCAAACCTTTTATTTTCCTCCTCTTTTTTTTGATCACACAAATCAGTATACTCCTTCTTTTTTCTCCTATATTTTTCTCCATTACTTTTCCCTTTTCTCCCTTTTCTCCATTTTCTTAATTCCCTTTTCACTTCCTTCTTCTGTTTAAAATTCTCATCCCATCCACTTCTATCCCCTCCTTCACTAACTTCTTTTTTGCTTGTGCACACTAATACTCCTTTTATTTCTCCTATAATTATTTCCATTTCCTCATTTACATTTCCTTTCGCCATTTTGATATTCCTGACTTTTTTTTTAAACTGTTCTTTACCTTCCATTGACCAATCCCCTCTTCCTGCTCTTTTTACTTTTGCTTCCTTTTTAGCCTTATTGATATTACTCATTTCTCCCTCTACTGTCACTATTAAGGGAAAGTGATCCGAATCTACATAATTCCCTGCCTCTAGTTTCTTAACCTTCTCTCTTACCTCGTCGTCCACTACCACATAATCAATTACCGTTCTCCTCTTTCCTTCTGAACGTGTATATTCCTCTTCCTCATCCCCCTCTATACTTCCGTTTAGGATAAACCATCCCATCTCCCCTAGGCTCTTTAACAACTTCTTTCCCTCCCCATTCAGTATCTTGTCCTTGGATTTTCTTCCTCGCTCTCCATCCCATTCCCTTCCTCCACTATCTCCTTTTCTCGCATTAAAGTCTCCTCCTATTATAAGTCTTGCTTATTTTCTTCCATCAGTTCCCTCATCTCCTCTGATTTTTCCTGCATATCACCGTTCACATAAACCCCCACTATCTTCCACCTCTCTCCACCCATATTTATCTCTTCTACTATTAATCCTTCTTTATGTCCTATCAACTCTTTTTTATACTTCTCTGTTATACATATGTTCCTTACTCCCATCACCATTCCTCCCATTGCTCTGCCTTTTTTATTCTTCCTCTTTGCATTTTGCACCTGCCATTTGTAACCTCTTGGTAATCTTCCCCTTACTCTTTCCCATCCCTTTTCATCTAGCCAGGTCTCCATTATTACTACTACATCCCATTGTGTTAAATTTGTCATAAACTCCCTATCCTTTCTTTCTAAGCCTGCTATATTCCAGTAGCATATCTTCCAATCTTCCCTACTTTTGTTTCTCGTCTCTTTTTGTTTCCTACTATTTCTTATTTCTTTATCTCCCGTTCCTTTCTCTCCTAGTTTCCCGCTCCTCATTATTTACTATCTGTTCCTTGTCCTCGTCCCAATTCCACCATACACCTTCTATCTGTATTCTACCATACTTAACCCATGTTCTTCTTCCCCTTTTCCTCTCCTCTTCCGCTATTTTCCTTAACTTATACTGCATTTTCCTTTGTAACCATGTCAAATCATCCTCTATTCTGTCCGAGCTTCCATATAACACCCTCTTCTTTGTCATCACTCCCCTGTTATGTTCCCATTTCTTTAGTTTCACTAGTACCATTCTTTCCCCTCTTCGCTCTTCCCTTCCTACACTTCGCACTTCCTCTATTTCTACCTTAGCATCAATCCTTTTTAGTACTTCTGCAACTCCTTCCATTAGCTCCTTCCCCTCTAATCTTAGACCCTTTATCACTATGTTTCCTTTTCTTTCTTCTCTCTCTTTCTTTTCTAGTCTTTTTTCTATCTTTATCAACCTTTCCTTCTCTTTATTCCCCCTCTCCCCTCCTCCAGACTCACGGTTTGAGCTTTCTATTTTTTTTATTCTGCCTTCCAGCTCATCTACCCTTTTATTAGGCTCTTCCTTCTTTTCTAGTCTTTGCTCCAACGTCTGCATCCTTTTCTCTAGCTTTTCCCTGAGTTCTTCCCATTTCCTCATTTCATTCCTGAGATCGGCCATTCCCTGCCTAATTTCTTACCTTATTTCCTCTACCCTTTTCTCCTGCCTTTCTTCATACATCCCCATTACTTCTATCATCATTTTGCGCGTTTCTTTCAATCTTTCTTTTTTCAACGGATCTTTAGCCTCAGCTCTGTCTCTATCTGTCCCCTTATTTTTCTCATCCTTATCTACAAAACTATGTTTTTCCGGCGGCGATCTATACACTTTTTGATTTTTCAAGCTTGACTTTATATCTTCCTTGACCTCACTGCTTCCCCTCTCCCCTCTCTTCCTTTTGATAAATGCCTCAAGGGATCCCACGCTCTTCGCCCTCAATCTATCCTTTTCAACTGTTTTCCTATATTTCCCCCTTGCCCTGATTTTTTTGTTCTCCCCTATCGGTGTACTCTCCCGCCTTCTATCGTTCCCTCTCCTATCTATCGTCGCGTCTACCTGCCTTACCTTTCTCCTTCTCTACCCTGCCCTGCTGCGACCAACCTGGTCCTCCCACCCTGTCACAAACCTCAAACCCACCTAACCTCAACTTCCACACAAATCTGTCTTTATCCCCAAAAATAACCTCACCCCCTTGTCAATCTTTCAATTTCTCAATCAATTCCTCACAAACGAACCCTTCTATACTCATCCACAATCCACTCACCTCAAATTTCACCACAATTATCCGAAAAACTCAGCATCAAACTGTCAACGCTATCACACACTTTCACGCGGGAAACAGAAGTCTATTTCAAAATAGTTAACATTTTTTTTACTGGCATTTTTTTCGGAGAAAAATTTAAATTGATTACAAGGAGTCTAGGTGCGCCTCCGGCCTCCGAAACCTCCTCTAAGGTTCAAGTGACTAACGCGGAAAGGCGATTGCTTGGACGGGTAAGAATTAAATCCTTCTGTTAGGATTGCTAATCGTTCGAAACATATTTTCTTCTGATATTATTGTAAGTTTGAGTTCCAAAAAGGATAGGTGCGCCTCCGGCCTCCAAAACCTTTTCTAAGGTTCAAGTACCTAACGCGTAAAGGCGATTGCTTGAACGGACTCAAATGAACAATTCTAGCTGAAATAATTATCTTTCGATAAAGAAAGAGTTAGTTCTAGGGATTTTTAATTGATAATTTTTTACTGGAATTTTAGTCAGAACTGCAAAGATGTCTAGGAGCGCCTCCGGCTTCGGTAACCTCCTCTAAGGTTCAAGTAAGTAACGCGGAAAGGTGATTGCTTGAACGGGTTCGAACAAAATATTCCAGTTGACAGTTACTTTTTTTTTCTGCTGCTTCCATTGGTCAAATTTCTAATCTGAATTGCAAAAAGGCTAGGTGCGCCTCCGGCTTCCGAAATCTTTTTTAAGGTTCAAGTAACTAACGCGGAAAGGCGATTGCTTGAACGTATTTAAATTACCAATTCTAACCGAGGGACTTAGTTCTTTTTTTTTTATTTTCTTTTTATTTTTGGTTGGTTCCAACTAAGTTTTTGAACAGCTTGAAGAGAAAAAACTTGCAAGTATGTCGTTAATCCCGCCGAAAAGTATAGATTACCTCGTACGAGGTAGAAGGCTTCGAGAACGTCAAAAAGAACTGCGTGAGGCTGCTGAAAAATTGTCGGCCACTAAAACAATTACTCATGAAGTTAAAAATGTGATTTTGTCTTCCGGCAAGGCAGTCGATATGCCCGTAAATATTCGCTTCGTGGATCCTCCCCTCTTAGGAAAGAGGATATGTTTAATGAAATAAAAGATGAACAGAATTTCCACTCACTGTTCAACACCTTGCTGGGAAATGCTTCGCGGGCCATAAATCAAAGAGCTCAGCCAGCTACCAGTAACCCCACAAGAAATCAACCAACCCCCGAATCGATCGTCATCGACTTAGATGATAACGCACTAGACACCATCGATTCCGATGCCGATAGAGTTGTGGAGAGTAGATCCGCCTCGGACATTGAGAATGAAATTTTTGATGAAATTATTAACGGACGGAAATCGAATGTAAAATTCTAAATTTCACCGACCATTCTAACTTAGTAACACGAAAAGACTCAGTGTTTGACCATTAATAAGTTAACCATTTTTAACAAATAACTAATTATTTAATTATAACTAAATGATTAAATAAATAATTTAATTTAATTTAAATAATTAAACAAATAATTATTGTTTTTGAATGATCTGTACCAATTTTCATGATGCACTGTTGGAGGTTTCTTGAAATTTCAGTCAGTTTTCAATGACTTATATCACTGAGATTTCATGAATTTGGCTTTGAAAATTAATTTGAGACCATGTTCATTAATTTTCAGTGACACGAAATTTAATTTTGAAGCAAAAGTTATTGAAATTTCATAAAACTGACTCTGAAACCTGTTTCAATTTGCTTGTACATAAAATATTATTGGTGGTTGAATAAATTTCACTGTAGTTTGCGTAAATTTGATAAAGATGCCTTGAAAATGAAGTAACATTTTTTATTAAATTTAATCAACCTAAATGAAAATATGAACAAACTTTAAAACTAATTCATGAAATTAAATTTAGAAGCTTTGTATGTGATATATTTTTCTATCGATTAATACATTCTTTGCAATTACATTTGCAAAATTGGTTTTACTTTGTCATTTCGAAAAAAAAGCATTTCAATGAAATTTTAAAAGAAATTCCAATGAAAGTTTATTAAAATTGTAAGTAATTTCAGAGAACTGTTCTTAAAATAGTTTCAAAACTTTTATTAAAATTTCAATAAGGCTATCTAAATTTCAGTGTTGCATGAAATTTCAATGAGTTTTTCACTAACCGTAGTGTAAAAAGCTTCACTAACATTTTCATGAAATTGTCATGACTTACTTTTAGCAGTGTAGCTATAGATTGAATACTGAACTGCAATGTCATCATACCCCTCCCCCCTCACTTCCGGTAAGTGGTGGGAGTTGCATGCATAATCATAAGAATAACGAAGAATGTGATTTTACCCCCTCCCCCTATTTTCCAATATGGTGAGCCTCTCTTTTACTGACATCGATGGCCACGCTGAAATCCAGTCATTGTACATCATCGAGTTGAACAGTACACATCGGGGCATCATTCAAGCAGTTATTGTAATTACATACTGCTCTTTTACTTAGAGTTGTGAATTCTTTAAAAAATTTTTTTTAAAAGAGAACGGAATAGACCAATTAATTCAAAAGAAGAAAACTTTTCGATCGGTTTCCCTAAATGTATACGCATTAAGTGCATATAACATTTTTCAACATTTTTAGAAAATGAAGCTGCTTGATTAATGATCCGATTAGCAATTACACGTAGACAGTGAGAGAGATAGAGGACTTGCATGTTGGTGGCGGAAGTGAGAACGTGTTTAGTGACAGGTGGAGAGAGAATTTTACGGAATTTGTGAGGAAGGTGTGAGTGGAGTGTGAGGGTGGAAGCCGAGGAGGTGAGTAGGGTTGTGTGGGGTGAATTGGGGAGATAAAAAGTGAGTTTCAGCGTGGGTGGGAGGTGGTATCTAGCTGGATAGGGAAAGTGAGGTTAGGTTGGCAAGTAATCGGGGGAGTTCGTGGTCAGGAGGCTTGGGCTTTCGAGGGGTCAAGGGTGGTTCTCGCAAAGTTAGGGGATGCTAAGGGAGAGAAAGGTATGTCGGCAGGGACTGAGGAATTGAAAAAAAAGGGAGGAAAAAAAGGAAAATTTGGCGGCAAAAGACGCCAACATTTTCCAGAGACATCTGTCGGTTGCGGCACGTACTGCATGGATAGGTCCCAGTTACCGGCGGTAGAGCGGGAGGTGGGCAGCGAGAGTACTGGCAGTGCTGGTAGTGAAACCGACGGGGAGGGAATTTTCCACAAGCCACGACGGCCAACAACGCGTCGCCCGGTGTCGAGCGGTGCGTCGGGGAGAGGGAGAAATCGGGACAGTGGCAACGAAGGAAGCGAGAAGGTAAGGGAGAGAGCGTCAAGCGCAAGTGACGGAGAGGATCTCTTGAAAAGGAAGAGAGACAGTCAAGAGAGTCCGGAGAAAAGCGAGGTCGAGAGCCCGTTTAAAAAAGGCGGGATAACACCTAGGTCACCCACCCCCCCCCCCCCCCCAAAATGGAGGGGATGTTGGAAAAGGAGGCTCTCGGGATGTTGTTAGGCGAGATCAGGGGGCTGAGGGAGGACGTAAGGGGGACCAAGGAGCAGATGGAAGGCATGAGGGAGGACTTGCGAATCAGAGATGAGAAATGGGAAAAGGAGGTGAAAGAGCTGAGAGAGAGAGTAGATGGGTTAGAGAGGGAAAGAAAAGAAAAAGAAGGTAAAATATAACAGATGGAAGAGGAGATTAGGGCGTGGAAAGAAAGGACGGAAAAAAGGCTTGAGAAGGTGGAGGGCAGGACGGAAATGGGAATAGGAGAAGGGGGTAGCGGGGGCGAGATTAAAGGTATTTGGGAGAGGGTAGGGAATATGATAGAAGAGAAAGTGGGAGAGCGTAGGAATGAAAAGGAGGAGAGGGCGGATAGGGAAAGGATAAGGGCAATGGAGTTGAGAATGGAGAGAAAGGAGAAGGCAGACAGGAGAAATAATATTGTGATAAGAGGGTTGAAGATGAAGAGTGGGGAAGAAAGGGCTGGGAAGAAAAATTGGGGGTAATGCGAAATAAAAATAGGATAAAGGATAAGGAAGTTTTCATCGATCACGATTTGACGAGAAAGGAAAGGGATGTACAGAGAATGCTGTACGACAGGGCTAGGAGGGAGAGGAGTGAAGGGAGATCGGCGAAGGTAGGATATCGGAAAATAAAAATAGACGAGAAAATGTGGGTGTGCGACGAGGAAAAAAAAGGTGTTGAAGGAAGTGCAGGGGAATTTGTTTCGTAGGAAGTAGGGGGGTGGGGGTAATGCAGGGTAGAGGAGTTTTGAAGGGGCTTTACTGGAACTTAGCAGGGGTAAAGAAGAAGAAGGAGGAGTTCTGGAGGTATATCCAGGAATTTGATGTGGTAGGATTGGTAGAGACGTGGGTGGAAAGAAAGGAATGGGATAGAATAGAGCTAAAGCTGCCAAGGGGGTATAGGTGGAGACTCCAGGAGGCGGTCAGAGTGAAGAAGAAAGGAAGGGCTAGTTGGGGAATTATAACGGGGGTTAGAGATGGATTAGAGGAAGAAGCTCACGGAGAGGAAGAGGGGGAGGGAGTGCAAATGAGGAAAGTAAAGATAGGGGGGGTAATGTGTAAGTTTGTGACAGTGTACAATAAGGATGGGATGGAAAGAATTAAAGAGAGGGCGGAAGACCTATTAGGTGAAAGAGAAGAGGGTATGGTGGTACTGGGTGGGGACTTTAACGCGAGGATGGGGAGGGAAGGGGGCCTTTACAGGGAAGGGGAGAGCTTAGAAAGGAATTCGAAGGATAGGTTAATAAATAAGGAGGGGGAGATTCTAAGGGACTGGATGGAGGATAGAGGCTGGGCGGTGGCAAATGGTATGGCAACTGGGGACGAAGAGGGAGAATACACATACGTAGGTAAGGTGGGGCTATCGGTAATAGATTATGTAGTTATGAATATGCAAGGGTGGGAGGAGATGGAGAGAGTCGCAGTAGAAGAGAGGGTAGAGTCAGACCATCAGCCATTAGGGTTGTGGATAAGGGGTGAGAACGGCGGAAGGCAAGGTGGGGAAGAAGTGTCGACGGGGGAGAGGGTTAGCTGGACGAGGGAGGCGATAGAGAAATATAAGGAGCACTTAGGGAAGGTACGCTTCGAAGGGGAGACGGTGGAAGAGATATGGGAGGATTTAAAAGAGAAAGTGAAAGGGTGCGTGCAAAAGAAGGTATTCAAAAAGAAGAAGAAAGGAATGGTGAAGCCGTGGTGGGATAGGGAATGCAAAAAGATGAAAAGAAAGGTGAAGAGGAAGTATAAGAAGTGGAAATAGTGTACTGCGAAAAGGGAGGAGTACGTAGAAATGAGGAAGGGGTTTAGATTGATGTGTAAGAAGAAAGAACAGGAAAAGGAGAAAGAGCTGGAGGAGGAGTTAGGAAATGTTAAGACAGAAGGGGACGTCTGGAAGATAATAAATAGGTTTAGGAAGCATAGAGTAGGGATAAGCGACAAGATAGGGAGTGAGGAGTGGAGGGAGTTTTTTAATGAATCATTTCAGGGCACAGATTCAAGGAAGAGAGATGATGGGAGTTGAAGAACGGGGGAGGCAGAGATGGAGGAGTTGAATGAAGAGGAGATAGAGAAACAGATAAGGAAGTTAAAAAGGTCAAAGTCAGCAGGGCTGGATGGGCTAGAGAACGAAGCATGGCTGTTTAGTACACAAGAGGTTGGGGAGAGGCTGAAGGAGGTAGTGAAGAAAGTATGGAGGGGGGAGGGATTCCCACGAGGGTGGAGAGAAGGATTAATAGTGCCTCTGTATAAGAAAGGAGATAGGGATAGGCAGGAAAATTATAGGGGGATTACGCTAATGAATACGGCGTATAAAGTATACGCGATAGTAGTAGCGGAGAGGCTGCGGAAGGATGTCGAGGGGTAAGGAATATTGCCAGAGACCCAGGCGGCCTTTAGAGCAGGTAGGAGTACAATCGACAATATCTACGTTCTGCAGCACGTGGTGGATAGAGAATTAGCGAAGAAGGGGTCGAGAGTGTACGCGTTTTTTGTGGATCTGAAAGGCGCGTTTCCGTCGGTGGATAGGGGGAGGTTGTGGGAGGCGATGGAGGAGAGGGGAGTGGAGAGAGGCCTGATCGAGAGGGTAAGGGAGATATATGAAGAAACCAAAGATAAGGTAAGAGGAGGACAGGGGATTTCGGAGGGATTCTGGATGGATAGGGGGTTAACACAAGGGTGTCCGCTTAGCCCGACGCTTTTTGCGATTTTAATTGCGGATATGGAAAGTAAGCTGGAGGCCGGAGTGGTAGGAGGAGTCAGGATAGGTGGGGTTAGAATTTGGTCGCTAGCGTATGCAGATGACATAGTGTTGTTGGCAAAAAGCGAGGAGGCCTTAAAGGAAATGATGAAGAGGTTGAGAAGATACCTGGATAAGAACAGGTTAGAACTGAATGCGGAAAAGTCCAAGGTTATGGTTTTCAGAAAAGGAGGTGGAAGCAATAAGGAAGGGGAGTGGAAGTGGAAGGGAAAGGCGGTGCAGGCGGTGAAAGAGTTTGTGTACCTGGGCTTCTTGTTTCGGAGGAATGGCGGAGTGGATGGTCACATAAAAGAGAGAGTGAGGAGGGCAAATGTGGTGATGAGGCAGGTGTGGGGGTTGGGAAAGAAGTTATTCGCAGATGATTTTGGAAGGAGAATGAAATTGTTTGACTCACTAGTGATAAGTGTGCTATTGTATGGAGTAGAGGTGTGGGGGTGGAAGGAAAGCGAGGAGGTAAATAGGATACAGGAGAGATATGTAAAGTGGACACTGGGGTTGGCAAGGAACACGCCTAATTATATTGTCAGGAGGGAGACGGGGAGAACGAGTGTAGGGATTCTAGCGGGGAGTCGAGCGTGTAAATATGAGGAGAAATTTTTGGAAGAGGGGGGAAGTAAGCTGGTTAGGGAGTGTCGGTGGGAGAAGGAGAACAGGAGAGGGGATGGGAAGATGGAGGTTGAAAGAGAAAGGTATTTTAGAACGAATGGACTGCATATGGAGGAATTGAGAAGGATGCATGAGGAAGGAAGGAAGGTATGTGAGTTGGTTAAGAAAAACAGCATGGAGAGAGAGAAGACAGCAGGGGAAGAGAGAATAAGAGAGACAAGGTTTAATGGGAACTATGTGTGGATTATGCCAAGGGTGAGAGCGCAATATTTGTGTGAGAAAGGAGAGAAAGGAAGTCAGGGGCTTATAGCGAGGATGAGATGTGGGTGCATGGAGGGTATCAATAGGTTCTGGCTCGCTAGGAAAAAGAGGGTGTGTGAACTATGTGGGAAGGGGGAGGCAAGAGTGGAGCACTGGTTGGAGGAGTGCGTGGAGGTGGAAAGGAGTGGGATAAGCATGAAGGTATTGATGCATGAAAGGGGGGACAAAAGGGCAGTAGCATGGGTGAAAGGAGTATTGAGTAAGATGGAGAAGAAGAGAAGGAAGGAGGAAGAGGAATGGAGAAGGAAAGATTGTAAATAGAGGAGGAAGTAAATGTAAATATTGTAAATAGTAGATAAGTATTAGGTATTAGTCGCGGAGGCAGAGTTTGGTAATGCGAGGCAAGCAAGAAAGTAGGGACATGCGAGCCAGGCGAAGCGAGGAAGGCAATGCGATAAGAGCGAGCGGCGTTAGCGATAAGGTGTGGAAGGATGTTAGTTTTAAGAAAATTCTGTAAAAAATGGAAGTGTAAGCAAGTCAATTTTTTAAGGCCAGAAGGCTAAAAAATAAACGTTTACTCAGTGAGAGAGATAGAGATCAGAGTGCTGCGTATAAACAGTGAATAAGCCCAGACAGGCCAATTAACCAAAGTGTAAGAACATATGCACATTTCTGAATTAAAATATCCTTTTTGGTCATTAAGAACGAAGAATGCGAATTGAAATGACCCAGGACTTGATGACTAGCGATATATTATTGACAAATTATTGCTATATATGTATATAATTGTTTAAGATTTTTCGACGCATGTCAGGTGTAAATCAAGGTATGTGACTTCATTATATTAACAATTGCCGATGGGTTGCGAGTCACTGGAGGATCAACACTTTCCTGCACATTACCAAACTTCAAGAGTCATTAGTAGAATGGCAGAATAAGTTGCGAACGTTATCCAAATACTGTGGACCAGACCATGAACTTGTCTGCAATAAAATCATTGAGGAATACCATTTACAGACAAAATTGGGAATGGCCAAAAGCCTACGAGAAGACATCGAGCGGGAAATCAACAAATTGGCATATCACACAACCAAAAAGTTACCAGATAATCTACCTTCCGGTATGAGAAGACGAAGAGAAACTCCCATGCTCGGATTCCTAGGAGGGATTGTTGGACCTGTAGCAGGTCTACTAACGTACAACGAAGGGCAGGAGATGAATGCTAAAATCGACGAGCTTAACCACGCTCAAGCTAACATATTCCACCTAGTAGGGAAGCGAACTCATGTCATCCGATCAAAACTATACAACATGCATAAGGTAGTCAGGGAACACGAAATTCCACAGGAGCAGCTCCGCATACAATTGTTTAAAACAACCAACAGGATCAACAAAGGACAACAAGAAATTCAAGACTTTCGCATCATATCCACATTTACAACAGCATTACATGCCTTGGAAGCGGGGATAGATGAATACATCCTTTCCGCGGACCGAATTATGAATGTTGTTCACGCTGCAAGGAAGGGAGAACTTCATCCTTTGCTCTTAACGACGGAACAAGTCTACCCCATACTTCGAGATATCCAGGATCACCTACCTAAATTAACATTTCCAGTACCAGGACCACGTATGGACATGGAAAAATTGTCTCATATTGCAGTAGTAACGATAGGATGTAATAACGGAACACTACAAGTCCGGTTGGACATTCAGTTATTGGATCGTACGGAATATGCACTGTAGGAAACGGTTCTGGAAGGGCATATGTGAAATCCGAATTTTCATTCATCGTAGTAGAGGATACGCAACGGACGTATCTGCTAATGACTCGGGAGGAGCACCACAAATGTAAATTATTGAAACTCTTAACAATTTGCCCGGGAGAAATCCCCATTTTTGAAACTTCAAGCCACAAAAATTGTGAATCGCAGCTTTTATTGGAACATACGATGGCATCGTTCAAGTACTGCGATATTAGGATATCCTAAGGCAGTCAACCTTATTGGAAGGCTTTAGCATCATTGAATGGATGGATCTACTCCTTAACAAACGAGCTAGCAGCTAATCTGGATTGTGTGGATAAGTCCACATACCATCTTCAACTACATGGACTAGGCCTGATTCAGATCGCACCGGGATGTCAACTAAAAGCCACGCAGGTAACCCTTCCAGGTTTTCAACTTACCGGGGAATCAGTAATAGCAATTTACGAACCATCGATCCATCTAAATCTATCTCTGCTTTTTGGTCAAATTACATAAGATTCAGCCCATAGACTTACCTAAGGAACCATTAAAAGAAAATCAACATGAACAGTTATATAAGGAAGGAAAAAAAGCTTTGGAACAGTTAGAGCAACAACTATATGATCTTAGCTTACAGGGACAGGATGATACGACACAACACCTATTAATACAAGGATCTTATGGCGCATTAGCCTTGCTTGTATTACTGATATTGGGATACTGGTGCCGTACTAAATTACTATTACTCCTGATTACCTGTCGGACTTGTCTCCGTTTCAAGAGACTAACCCGAAAGCCCAATAAGAGAGCAAAATCAACATCGGGCCCTACCCACGACCAGGTGGAGTGTTCAGACTGAACGTCAAAGAAAGGTCGAAGCCAAGAAGAAGGATAACAACCACCCTCAACTGGGGAAACAGTAGAATGCACATCAACATTCGACAACAAGGTTTCTACATCACCGACCAGGGTCACAATGCCAAGGCAGTCCCTACAACCAGCCTAGACACTGTGCTGATACGCTCCCTGGCCCAGGTGTTCTAGAAACGTCTGACGACATCCACCTGCTAACTGGAGTGCGTTAACAGTGTTGTGCTTACTGCTACGAAATGGAAATGAAGTCCCTAGAAGTGGTGTGGATGAGTGGGTGGATGCTGTTTGAAACACAAGATCATTGAAAAAGACCTTTAGAAATGGCTGAATGTACGGATAGATAATAAGACTGTCGTGTTGACAGAACTAATTTTAACTTCAAATTATAATGCGTTAACCAAAAATGGGACAGAGCACACTTATGAAAAGGTTCGATTTTTCTTCATTAGTAAAGCGATGTAGTAATATTTCTCTTAATACTGAGGTGATCACAGTTAACTACAAGCTTGGGAAGAGGAGAGATCCCGGACACGGTAATGATCGAGGACGATCATTCTCATTCCAGGGTGGGTTTGTTACGGTGGGCCCCATAAACATTCTAAATCTAATTATAAAGGCCCACGCATCAATGGCTAGTACACCGAGACCGTGATCTCCCCTCTGTCCCACCTAGCCTCTCGCCATAGTGAAGATCGCGGGTCGCTTGTGAGAAGGGGGGAGGAGAGCGCAAAGGCGAGAATGCAATGATCCTAATTCCTCATGCCACTTCTTTTATGGTCTTAATCTCCTGATACTATTGAGTCACAGTCTGGCTAAAAATTAATTAATGATAAATACACTTATCAATAAATATTAATAGTTTGGCTAAGGTAAAAATTTTGTAAGATTTCAAAGTATCTATTAACAAAATTGAGGAATAATTGAATAGTATTAGAATTCCGATGATCGACAGTAGCAATCGATACCAAAAGCTATATTGGTACCATTCTAGCAGAAAGTGATGACATCTCCAGTAATCTATAATCCATCTGTTCTTTCAAAATCGAAATGTCAACCTGAACACAAAGGTTATCTAAATTAAAGAACTACCCTGTGTGTTTATTGATACTCAGTCAATAAACAATACCGGCGTAGGTAATATTCAGTAGAAACTGCTAATGAACAATTCTGCTAATAACTTCGTTGACACCTTGACCGGCGAGGTTGTCAAGATGGGAATAAAAGGGAAATTGTTGTAATTATTTCCCCGCTCCATCCGTATTTCCCTACGCGCTCGCGTAGCGGAGTCGCCTGGAAGGTTTAGTTTACCCAAAAAAAAGGCGTGCTATAGGGGATTTGGGGATGTAAAGAGTACAAACGCAAAACGCGATAATAACCGGCTATGTGTAAACGGGAGGCGTGAAATGTTCGGCACGTTGAACAAGAACTAGAAAGTGACTCGTGATCGTGAAAAGTGATCGAATGACTTGCCATCAAAACGCGCCGTTTCGTAAGTCGCCGTATGTGGAACCGGAGTGATTTGATGTAAAGACGCATCGATCAAATACCGTAAGGGAATTGATCGAACAACTATGGCAAATCTCGACACACAATAGTTTCGGTTGAGTGAACCTTCGGGGCGACTGGGCGACGCGTGTGAGTGGTGAATGGTGAGGAGTGGACCAGAACAAGGATTAATTTACAACAAAGAAACAATAGGTCAGAAGTAAATTACCCACTATTTATTGTGACGATCCCTCGCTCTCTATCTCTCTCCTTGTCGCTTGCGTCCCGGTCACGTTAACTAGAACGACAGTATCTCGAAATTTTGCATACCTTTTGAGCGTTAGAACTGACATAAATTTTGAATTCGGCCCGGCAATCTCCTACGCTCGGGGATTAGACGGTAGTTGTAAGGGTAGTTTAACTCTTATATTCCTGTTTTTTTTTTTTTTTTCTTTGGCGTGACAAACATGTAAAACTTGGTAAAATTAATAAACCTAGGACTTTTGTAACTTTCTTTGGAACCATATAACATTGAATTGAAAGTTATTTATCGACCCTAGCCCAATTTCAAGAATTTTCTAGGCCGGATGCCAAGGTACTTCTAGGAAGCAGTGATTAACAACGAATACCACAAAAATAATAATAAACATCTGGGAGCGATCTGAAATACCTCCGGGCGAATCATTGAATTAAATCCCACACTACCATAATTTTCAGCGTCTTTGATAAAGAATTAAAATCTAAATATTCGAAGGCAGGTTGGTTCGTAACAGGTGGTTCTAAGAAAATCTGTAGATACAATTTAGGCGAAAAATTGCATCAAATAAAAAGTTATTATAACTTGCGTCGTTTTTCCAAAACGTTAATTTTTTCATTTCTAATGTATTCTTATAACAAAAGTTTATAACAAATTTATAGTTCTTTTTTGGTTGAACAACTTTTGTCTATTCATTTTTTCTCGAACCTTGTGTCATTTAAAAAATATTTTTTTTTTAATGCTATTCTTTACGACTAAAACAGTATCAAAAATAGTGCGTTCCATCAAAAAATGATTAATAACGAATTTATAGATCTCTCTTGGATGCATAATTTCTGTTTTTTTCAACTTTTGTCGTATCTTGCATAGTTGGACCAGAAAATGGAATTTTTGATATATTTATAATTTTTTGTGCGAACAAAATTTGAATTTTCGATTTTCCAAACAAATTAAATGCAAGAAGCAACTTGTTTATTTTCTTGACTTTCTTCATGTCGTGCGATGTTTGAATTAAAATTTCCATTTTCATTTGTTTTTTGAATTTTGTAAGTGCTGTAATAAACATTTTTTAAATGCACTAACTGTTTGAATTTTTATACAAAATGGCTGGCTAACAAAGTTGACCTCCAGTTTAGGACAATTAAGGAGAATACCAAAGTGTAATCCAATCGGTCAATTATTTCGAAAGTTATCGTGCTGACAGACTAAAAATCTACAGACACACATGCACACATGCATACATACATGCATACATAAATACATACGTGCATACATACATACATACATACAGACACATTCGCGAAAACCTGTTTATCGGTATAATCGGTAAAAATACTCAGGAAGCATCCCAAAAACATAATTTCTAGGGTACAAATTTAAGCCTGCTCTTTTAGAAGAACCAGTAGAACAGCTTCCAGTAGAACAGTAGAACACACATATGGCCACGTCTCACAACCGTGAGATGGGTATATATATATATATATATATATGGCCAACGGCCATACCACGCTGAAAAACCCAGTTCTCGTCAGATCACTGAAGTTAAGCAGCGTTGGACGCGGTTAGTACTTGGATGGGTGACCATTCAAGAATACTGAACGCCAGGTCAACTGATTGCCGGTCAGGTCCTCTACCACTAAGCTACTAGAGAGATCGGAAGAAGATTCCTTTTTCTGAAACACGCTTTTCTTAGCAGGATGTTATGTTTTAATACAAATCAATTTTACTAGGAATCTGTATTATCATCGGAGATGGTAACGATCAATCAGAAGAGAAATATTTTCACACACCATGAAAATGGAAATCTACAATAACGATCAAAGTTATCTCCTCTAATACAGAAAATCTTGAACGTCTCTTCAGAATATATATATATATATATATATATATATATATATATATTTCCTCAGATCATCAAGGATTAATTCAGGTACAAAGGGTTTCATTTTCGCATGTCAGGACGGAGTCATTTCCACCTTAGTATACCGTGGCCGCATTTTATATCAAGAAGTTCCCAAAGATAGGTGCAAAGCGTGTCATGCACACGCTGAGTGCCTAGAACACATACTATCTGGGTGTCCCACTCACGCGGGAACGATGCGACGTAACTCTACAGATATAATGCAGCCCTAACAGTGCTTTATTACCATCTTTGTCGCTCTTACGGCTTTGGCCGCGATTCTGCCCTGCCGAACGCTCCAAGGGAGATAGAGTCAATTGTCCAAAACAACAAGTGCCAAATTTTCCTGAACTACGATTTTCAGATAGCAGTCTCTATTCCACACTCAAGGCCTGACATCTTTCTCCAAGACTTCAAGAAACTAACTATATTCGTGATCGAATTCTCGGCTCCGTCCGATTTTTTAAGTATAGACATGTAGGTCTAAGAGAAATATCTTATGAATGAAAATTGTAGCTAATACAAAGGAGAAAACTATTTTCGTAACCCATTGAAAAAGATTATTTGGCACTGATAGGGCACAAAAAGTATGATTTATTAAGAACAGACAAATAATAAGAGCATAATTGTACCCCTAAACATTTTTTGTAAGGATGGCCAAAATTCTGTGACCTTCCCCATAAAATGGGTGAAAAACATACATATATACATATATATCATATATATATATATATATATATATATATATATATATATATATATTTTTAAAAAAAAGTTAAAAAACCACCGCAGGGTCCCACTAAGAGCAACTGCCATCCAACAAAATGTCAATAGCCCCCAGTAGCACCGCGGTAAATCACACCTATGGCCACGTCTCACAACGGTGAGATGGGTGGTCATAGGCAACGACAAAATCACAACGACAGGCCGGCGAATCCCTCGTGTGTCTTGAGGACACGAAGTGACCCAAGGATGACAGCTTTCTGCCTCCATCTCGCAAGTGCCTTGGCATATTTTTGGCACGCGGGTATGACTTTAAGGTTACGAACCAGTGATAGTTTCGCACCTCCGAGAGCACCTATCACAAGGACAATTACTTGTACCGAATATTTTGGGTACAGTCGTTGTAGCTCTCTTTTAAGGTCTTGATACCTCTCCTCTTTTTCTTTCTCCTTTGCAGTGATGTTGTATTCGGACGGAGCCGAGAATGCGATCACGAATATAGTTCGTTTCTCGAAGTCTTGGAGAACAATGTCAGGCCTCGAGTGCGCAACGGAGACTGCTGCCCGAAAATCGTAATTCCAGAAAATTTGGCACTTCTCGTTTCGGACAATCGACTCTATCTCCTTTGGAGCGTTCGGCAGGGCAGGGTCGCGGCCAACACCGTAAGAGCGACAAAGATGGTAATAAAGCACTCTTAGGGCCGCATTATGTCTATAGATATACGTCGTTCCCGCGTGGGTCGGACACCCTGATAGTATGTGTACTAGGTACTCAGCGTGTGCATGACACGCTCTACACCTATCACTGGGAACTTCTTGACATAAAATGCGCTCACGGTATGCTAAGGTGGAAATGACACCGTCCTGGCATGCGAAAATAAAACCCTCTGTACCTGAATTAAGCCCTGATGATTTGAGGAAAGCAAAAGTTTGCTCCTTCGACAAGGACTGTTTTTCTACATTTCTGTGAAAGTTTCCGTGCATTTTCTTGTCGAGTAGCTCTTGGTGAAAATTTTCAACCTCTGCTTTCTTCACTTTGGTTTTCAGAAGTGAAGCAGCTAGATGAAGTAATGCACTTTCCTCACTTCTGATGTTAAAATTCAGGCCAAGGGTCTCGGCCGCTTGCTCCGCGGCTTTGTAAAGGAACGCTCCTTCGCCAATCATCTCGTGGTTCCTGACCATCTTTAGGAGAGGATCTCCGCCATTTGCAACGATGTAAGCTGTACTTAAAACAATCCGGTTATTAAGACACTGGAGATTCAGAAGTCCGCGTCCGCCTTGACGGCCTGAAATATATAATCACGGAACTGACGAATTGATATGCAAGCTTTTATGCATATGCATGATCTTACGTGTAATGACATCAAGGGCCTTAACTTCGTTCTTCGTCCGTTGAACTACCCCAAACGAGTAGAGTAGAACCGGGACGGCAAGCATGTTAGTCGCAGATACCTTTTTCAACGCCGACAGATTGGAAGACCAAATCTGTCGAAGAAGATGCTTGTATCTGCTTCGGAGAGCCTCCTTCACTGATGTTACGTCCTGAATGCGGTTTTGAGACACGCCCAGGTATGTATAGGTCTCTCCAGTATTAAGATGTCTGACAACACTTATATCCACAAGCTCAGGGTCCTTGGGAACGCCAGTAATCTTTCCTTTCTTCAGATAAATTTTGGCACATTTGTCCAAGCCAAAGTCCATCCCAATCTCTCCTGTGTAGTCCTTGACAATATTTATAGCAGTTTGAAGTTTGCTTCTACCAGAGGCATAGATCTTCAGGTCATCCATATAAAATACATGAGTGACCTTATGCTCGCGCTGATTAGTGTTACCACAGAGGTATCCAGGAGAATTTCGTAGTGCGAGAGATAGAGGCAAAAGTGTGATGCAAAAAAGCAAAGGGCTTATGGTATCACCTTGAAAGACGCCCCTCTGGAAGATGACGTTGTTCGTTGTCACACGATAATTTCTAGATGAGATAGTAAATCTAGTTTTCCAAAGAGGCATCAATCTCTCTATGCATCTCACTATGTGTGGATGTACCTTCAAGCTTTCCAACAGACAGATGATAAGTCTATGAGAGGATGAATCGAAAGCTTTCCGGTAGTCAATCCAGGCCATGGACAGGACGCGCTGATGGGCTGCAGCGTCTTTACAGACACACCTGTCAATCAGCAGGTTCTCTCGACAGCAGCTACACCTTTTTTCGAGCCACGTTGTTCGTACATCTCTCGCCATACAGGCTCAATTCGTCGAACAATCCTGTGTTTGAGGACAGCTGTAAAGATCTTATACAGCGTGTTCAAACAAGTTATTGGCCTGTAATTCTCTGGGTTGGACAAGTTGCCTTTTTTTGGCAGGAGTATAGTGCGTCCTAACACCAGCCACTGCGGAATGGGCGTCTCCGACTTTAAATATGAGGTGAATATGCGGGCCAAATGTTGGTGTGTAAAAGTAAACTTCTTCCACCAAAAGTTCTTGATACAATCTGGTCCAGCAGCGGAAAAGTTCTTCGTGCCTCTAAGTGCTTTTTTCACCTCTTCGGCAGTGATTGATGGACATTCCTCCTCAGATTTTATGAGGTTGTCGCAAAACTCCTTGAAGCGGATGATATTTTCAGTATCTTCTTTCAACTCTAGTGTTTTCGGGATCTTGTACACCTCTCTCCAAAAAGTCTCTACCTCCTTGGGCTTGGGTGGATGTTTGACAGAAACAGGTAGATCGCTGAAGAGGCGCGATGGGTCAGCGAGAAACTGTTGATTCTCCCTGATCCATCTCTCCCTCTTCTGTATTCTCCTCCTTGCGTCAGATAACAGCCGTATTTTGTCAACAATATGCTGCTTGATTGTCAGCAGCTTTGACTTGTTTAGTGTGTGATTCAAGATCCTGAGTTCTTGGGCGAACTTTCGAACCCTTTCCGTAAACGTTCTACCAGATGTTGTGTAGTCAATCACACATTGAACATGGGACGCATTCTGTCTTGCCCATCCAATCTTCTTGTTCAGTTGATGCAAGCGTCTTTTGGTCTTTTGATCCATCGTTGGTTTCAGCCTTCGATTTGAATCAGCCAAAGTTCTCGCAGCACCATAAACTGAGCAATTGATGGTCCAGAGGTCGGACTCTTGCGAGATATCTCCACGAAGGAAGGCATCGATTTCCGCCAGATCTTGGGGCTTAGGAGGAACTTGCATGTTAATGTTCCTTCTAGTAATGAAATTGCGATCATCTCTCAGAAGGTTCCTGCTTTCTGCGGTTGGTCTCAATCTCGCTTCCTCATCTTCGTCTGCAGCTTGATAAAGCAGCGGTTGGGGAAGCGCTCCGCGTATATAACCATTTTTCCGGAGGTAGTCGGCTTGATTTCGCAAAGACTGATGCGAAACGTGCTGAAGCTCTGGGTGTTTCTGGCGCCACAGAGCGTGCATACGCGCCATAAAGCCTCCGCGAACAGGGATAATGCTGGCATCGTAGCAGTCTAGCACGTCATCCCTGAGTCGATCCGTCCACTCAATGTGGGCGTTTCGTCGGTTCGTCGTCGTGTTTCCATCTAAATTATTTTCAGCGCCCCGAACTCTAGGCTGATCGGCATTGTTTGCCGACCCATTGTCGGGTGCTCTGCGCGTTCGATTGACTTGAACCGCATCTATAATATTTTGGTGTTTTGGTGGTGTCATTGTTGTTCCCACGAGCAGCTAGGGAAAGGGTTAGTCCATCCTTGTAGAGCCCCGCGTGCAAGGATAAGGCTGATACTCTGAGAGATCGCTCGGTATATATATATATATATATATATATATATATATATATATATATATCATATACATAAATATCAGAAAGAAGAAATAACTTATGTTATATAAAATCATGTTTTACATTTTCTTATAATCAGAAAAAAAAGTTGAACAATTTACACTTTTCTGATTAGAAAAAATGTTATATACAAATGGTTGGCAGATAATCCTGAAATTGAAGTTAACTCAGGTTTTTCTTACTATTCTTGAAAATATTTAACAATTTAATCATAATAATTGCTGTTTCATACATGTCCATTTTCACTAGTTATTATGCGCGCATATTATACAATATTGGAAACCGTTATATTATTAAATGACTCGTCCTGCTGGAAGTAAAAAGATTAAGAAAGATAGAAACGTATGGATAGAAAAAGATAGAGGTATTCAATCCTTCCCAAATGCACACTTTGCATCCCACAAACGCTATCTTTTTCTTTCCACGCCCTATCCGTCGTGTCTACTTAGAACTATCTCTTTGTATCCCTGAATCTATCCCTTGCAGTCACAACTACCTCTCTTTTTTTATCCCTGACTCTATCCCTGGTTATCACAACTGCCTATCTTTTTCTATCACTGACTCTATCCCTTGTGGTCACATGGGCCTATCTTTTTCTATCTATGTTGGTCAAAAATGCCTATCTTTTTCTATCCCTATTGTTCACAAGCGCCTATCTTTTGCTATCCCTGTAGTTCACAAATGCCTATCTTTTTCTATTCATTGTGGGAACACTGCCTATCTGTTTCTATCAATGATTCTATCCCTTGTGGTCACATGCGTCTATCTTTTTTTTATCCCTGTTGTTAATAAATGCCTATCTTTATCTATCCCTGATTCTATCCCTTGTTGTCAAATTACCTATCGCTTTCTATCAATGAATAATATATTTCCAGTTTCAAGCTCCCGCAAAATAGTATTAAACCAACAGGGGTTTATATACCTACCAAGAAATAACCTAACTTATACGACTTACTAGTCGAACTCTGCAAACGCGTCTGCCGAACCTCCAGTTATAGACGGTGCAAACGATTTCACTTGTGTCTGACTTTTACGGCCAGCCACCTACCGGGAACCTGCCGGTACTAAGTCATGGATGTACGTCAACTAGCGGATAGAGGTGGATGAGCGAAGGATTCGTTTGGATAGAATGACTAGGATTCAGAAGGATAGGGCTATCTTATGTTTCAGAAAAGGTAGAAAGGAATTCAATTAGATAGGAACAGCGGGATTAAAAAAGATAGACGGAATTTAGGACTGCTGGATTGAAACGGTTTAATATAATATAATTATTTTATATTTATAAAATACACAGAAAAGCGGGCGAAAGAGAAAATAAATACGCTACTGAGTGACTTGCGAATTCCTGGGCGAAAGATTTATATATGTTACATGTACCGCTACGTAAAACAGGTGCGGTTGCATGCGCAACCTGTCTGAAAAGAGGGGATGTGAGGCCCGGGCGACGAGACCGCTATCATTACCGAAGTACGACTGGATCGATAGTCGGTAGGAATGGGTAACGCTCGGTGAGAATCGATTCTTCAATTCCTCGATTCCGCCAGATGCGTCGATTCCGAGGAATCGAGGCAGGAATCGATTCTTCGATTCCAATTCTTCGATTCCTATTCCAATATTCCTCCACTCCGAGCACTAACGAGCTTGCGAGAATTAGATTGACTATTAATTCGTGATGTGTCCAATGATTTTGAACAATCTCTCTTTAGATTTTCAACCCGTTGAGAGGTAGAGCAATTTTCTTTCAAAAATAAATGGGTTCTCATTAAAAAGGCCTAAGGAAAATTTAATTCAGTTGAGATCTAAATGCTAGGAACATAAGACAAAGTTCTGTAATGGCAAATATTGCACTAAAATTTGCACAAAATGGCGTCTTATTTGTAGACTCATCGATAAATTAAAGTCTCATCCTCCTTAAGGGGAGGGAAAATCTTTTAGCAATCCGCTCGCAATCACGCGCGTAAAAAGTGACTTACAATTGACCAAATTGACTCGCGAAATCAGATAATTCAATGCGTGAGGGCAATTTGTTAGAGAGAAAAACGGCAAAATCAATGGTGATCAATCTATGGAGAGAAAACGAGTGGGGATTTTAACGAGGGCAATCTACGCAATTCAATTTTCGATTCTGTGAGCCCATTATCCATTGTTCAAAAGATAATATTCAAAAGTAATGATACAAATATGAAAACGTTTCAATAAAGAACAATTTTGGACACTGGATATGGGGACAATTATATTTGAGTTTTTGACAGAGAGTTATTTCAAGTTTCATGAGCTAATGATAGAAAAATGTGAGGTTCATTTTAACGTTAATTGGGAACCACAAGTTACGGATAAAGTTTCTTTTTATATTGTTGTGGCTAATAAATTGATTAATTTCAGGTTTATCGTCCTCACAGGATTGGTACCGACGTGCACACTCGGGACCAATTTCTTGAATAGGGCAAAGTAAATTGTCGAATAATAATTTACTTTCTCATGAAATTATTCGACGAGATGAAAACTCGATACAATTTAATCTAGTAAATAAAAGCAGTGAAAATAAAAAATAGAGTTGTCCTTATAGATCCAGGCGTTAAGAAAATTAAAATAATGCTCATATAGAAAAGAAAAATGTTACAGGATGGATGGAAAAGGGTAAATGTGGATAAGCGGAGGATTCGTTTCAATAGAACGACTAGGATTCAGAAGGATAAAGCTATCTTATATTTCAGAAAAGATAGAAAAGTATTCGATTGCATAGGAAAATATGGATTAAAAAAGATAGACGAAATTTTAGATTGCATAACGCATAAGAAAGGATAGACGCGGATAACGTAGGGTTCATTTCGATAGAATGACTGGGATTTGAAAGGATAGGGCTGACTTATATTTAAAAAAGATAGAAAAATGTACAATTAAATAGGAATATAGGGATTGAAAAAGATAGACAAAATTTTGTATTGACTAAAGGATAGAAAAGGATATAGGTGGATGAGCGAAGGATCCATGTCGATAGAACGACTGGAATTCGGAAGAATAGAGCTGACTTTTATTTGAAAGAGATAGAAAAAGATTCTATTAGATAGGAATATAGGGATTGAAAAAGATAGACAAGATTTTGGATTGCCTAACGGATAGAAAAAGATAGCCGTGGATAAGCGAAGATTCATTTGGATAGAAACACTAAAATATGGATAGGGAGTGGAAGGAAAAGAATACGTGTGGATAAGTGGTGGATAGACATGGATAGGAAGATTGGGATTCAAAGGAAAGAGGTGTTTGTAGATTGAAAGAAAGATAGAAAAGGATCAAAGGGATAGACACGGGATAAAGATAGATACATCGTTTCTGATCATTTCAATCTTAGAGATAGAAAATGATTCAAACGGATACAGACTCTACCCATTTACTTCCAGCAGGGCACTCTGACAGTACAAATAAAACATTTGCTGAGTGCATGCTTCGTTTAAACTAGAAAAGACCAACATTCCTCATTTCAACTGTATGTTTGTTGCAAATAAGAAAAAATCATTTCTTATAACATTAACTATATTCTTTCTTCTTCCTATTTATATAGGTATTGCTATTTTATCCAATTTTAGTGATGGAGAAGCCATTAAAATCTTATCAATAGTATATTGTGCACCAAGGCAGCGAACTTGTCTTTATATGGCCGAGCGTGAGTTTTTGCAAACACGCGAGATTGTAAAAAGACTTCGCTGCCTCAGTACACACGATATTTTATGTGATAAGAGTATGGTTTCTGTGTTTTCTTATGATATTACGTGTCAGGTTTGAGGTTATTTTAAAGGGACATACCGCGCAGAACAGTGCGCGTGGGTCGAAGTAACAAACGCGCATGCGCGCGCATTTCTCGCGGATGGTAAAGTACCCCACCACCAACAATTACCTACTTTGCTGCTCCAAACCTCACCGAGAAAGCAAGGAAAACATACTCGTATTACATAAAAAAAAATTTTCTGGTGCCCAGGTCTTAAATTTTTTATCTCATCTCTATTTTATATTTTTCCCCTATTGTATGGGAAAGGTCCCAGAATTTTGGCAATCCTTAAAAAAAATGTTTAGGGCTAAAATTGAGGCGCCGGATGCAAGAAGGAGATATAGAATTATTTTGCTGGAGTGGGGAGGCCCCTGAGCACTTGAAACTAAAGTATTCAATTTTAATTTTTGAAATATATATCCTAAGTGAAAATTTAATTTCGCACCTTTTTCTCCTCACAAAAAAAGTTGTAGCTTTTTTATTTTTCGAATTATTTACGAGAAATTTTTTTTTCTTTGATCAAAATATTTTGATTTTTTTCACTTCAACTCGCCACAAAATGGCAGGTTTTTGATATTTTATAATAAAACTTATCAGAAATATGCATTGTCATGTTCTGCGACCGATGACGTTAGCAAAAGTTCAAAATGTTCATTTGAAAAATTGTTAATAATTTTTTTCCAAGACGGTGCATAATTCGTGCACAAACAACTTCTAGCGTTTCGGAAGTCGAGCGAATTTTGAGCAAGCGAAAACTATCAGCGAGAAAGTTGTTCAGAAAGGTTCAAGGAAGTTTTCTGGAAAGTTTTAACTTAATTGAAATAGTAGTTAACAAACTGTTGATGTTTTAATTTTCCGGCGCGATGGAATTTACTCCGCGTAGACTACAGCCCGGCCGGTAAACCGCTACCCCAGCGTTAGGTGCAACTAACTGTGCCTCACAGCCCGTCGTTATTTTGTCATTAGAATACGAAGAATATGGAAAATCATGGTTTATAATAAATAGCTCTTCTTCTCTGATGAAACTATTTTAATTGTGCCACTTCTAGGAACATGAACTTCATAAAAGTCTTAAAAATAAGGAATCTCTCTAAATTTTTTTTTTGTATTCGGCGTGTCCTCCGTCTGACCTCTATTTGTAAATATACTTATATAGGCTTGTGGGTTGTTTCTTTACCAAAAATGAAATATATCACTTTAGTTTATTCTCTTTCGATTAGCAGAGCAGATCGTAGAAATATTACGAGATATAAGAAAGATAAAAGTTGTCCAATTAAATTATTCTGATAGCTATTGAAGTTCTATTACATAAATATAGTGAAGTTTTCCAATTAAAAAATTGAAAATAATTTGAAATCTACGAACGGTAGAAAACGAACGAAGCATGAAAGCTTGTGGGAAAGAAATGTTCTAAAATGTAGCAGAAATGCGGCATGTGATATTAGTCAAGCAACTCTTGCTTAAAATACTTGAAAAATGTCTTGAAACCAATTTTTAAATATATTTTTAATTATCGGAGTAATGTTAATTATGACATTATTAGATAGATACATTATTATTGTGTAGGGGAAAATGTGAAAAATAGATACAAATATTTATTGGATAAATATTCTATTTTTGGTCAACAATGATGTAACACAATTATTATTCTTAGCACCAAAATATCAATTTATACATTGAAAACTACTTATTGTTATTAATGAACAATCATTTTTATATGTACTGTGTTTTTAATTACAAAATTTCGACGGGCTGTGAGGCACAGTTGCACCTATAACGCTGGGGTAGCGGTTTAGGGTTTGTGCATAAATTACGTAACACTTTTTTTAGGAGGGGGGGGGCCAGCTTAGTGTTACATAATGGTGAAAAACTACAGGGAAAAGTCGGAAAAAGCGTTACATAGGGGGGGGGGGGTCAAAATTGTCGGAAAATTGTGTTAGGTAATTTATGCACGACCCCTTACCGGCCGGGCTGTAGTCTACGCGGAGTAAATTCCATCGCGCCGGCAAATTAAAACATCGACAGTTTGTTAACTACTATTCCAATTGAGCTATAACTTTCCAGAAAACGTCCTTGAACCTTTCTGAACAATTTTCTCGCTGACAGTTTTCGCTTGCTCAAAATTCGCTCGACTCCTGAAACGCTAGAAGTTGTTTGTGCACGAATTATGCACCGTCTTGGAAAAAAAATATTAATAATTTTTTAAATAAACATTTCGAACTTTTTCTAACGTCATCGGTCGCAGAACATGACAATGCATATTTGTGATAAGTTTTATCACAAAATATCGAAAACCTGCCATTTTGTGGCGAGTTGAAGTGAAAAAAAATCAAAATATTTTGATCAAAGAAAAAAACAGTTTTTCATAAATAATTCGAAAAATAAAAAAGCTACAACTCTTTTTATGGGAAGAAAAAGATGCGAAATTCAATTTTCACTCAGGATATATATTTCAAAAATTAAAATTGAATACTTTAGTTTCAAGTGCTCAGGGGCCTCCCCACTCCAGCAAAATAATTCTATTTCTCCTTCTTGCATCCGGCGCGGCGCCTCAATTATGCTCTTATACTTGTCTGTGCTAAAGAAATCATAATTTGTATGACAAGTTGTGAAGTAGACATTTCCGTCCTGAAATTTTATTTATGAAACCATTTTTTAAATAAAAATTAGAAATATTCTTTAGCATTGGGATTGATTTTTAATTATTGATACTTAAACTTAATTTTATGCTGGAATAAATTAAAGATGCAACTTATTTATCATATCAGAACTCTTGTTAATGCTTCAGTCTCAAAATTAATTCTATTCCTATTTTTCTTTTTGTTTGAAAACAAACGTTGGTTGTTGTTGTGTTAAGTTCTTCATTTTCATTCACGAAAAATACATTTCAATTGGTTTGCGATAAGTCTTATTGTTTTTAAAATCATAATTGAGTTAGCGAAAAGTTGTTTTAGATCTGGTGTCCTGATTTATAGCTTCAATTCGGTCATACTTTGTCGTTTTCCCATTGCTGCTAAGGCCGTAGTAGACGAGAGCTTTTATTCCATCGTAGGATAAACTTTCGCCAAATAGCATGTAAACTTTAACAACGGAAAATTTTACATGCAAAAAAAATGTAACTTTAGTTTTTTCTGTGAAAATGATAATTTTGTCCTCTGTATTATAACTACAATTTTCATCCATAAGACATTTCTCGAAAACTAATATGTATATTTAAACAAATTAAAAAGTACAAAAATCTCACTTTGTACGTAAATTTGATGCTTGCAACGTATTAACCATTTTTTTTAAATCTGAAGAAATTAGCAGAGTATTTTCTCACCCAAAGAAGCAAACGGTCACGATATGGCCTGCGGAAAATAACAATTTTTTTGTGAACCACCCTAATATTTATATATATATATATATATATATATATATATATATATCGATTCTCTCTTAACTACGTTGAATTAAGTAGTAAATTCACAAAAATAATTTATTTGGATAAAATTACGTTAGATAGTTGTGGGGGGGGGGGTCAAAACTTACGAATCCCAACAAAGGGGTGGTCATGTTTTTTCGTATCCAAATTTTCTGACCTTTTTGTATTATATTATATTTTATGCATATATTATTTGATCTGCACACGAAAATTTTAGTTCTGGCTGGTTTTAGAAAACCTAGTTGAAATACAATCAATATATGTTATATGCCTAATGACACCGCCACAGAAGGAACAGGGTTAACATCAACACAAATGTGTTTGACTCAAAAGGTGAGTCCGGGGGTATTTATCGACCCCGTTACCATGCCAACTTTCGTGTACACAAGCCCCGGTAGATTATATACATGTAAAATCAAAGGAGAATGTGTACGTATATGCATGTAAATTTCTGAGCACACATGTAAAAAAATCAATTTGATTGAAGCAGAAGAATATACCGCAATACCGTATCAAAGTTATTAAAATTATGCAAAGTAAATATATGTGTAACTCGAACTTCCTGTCTGTGGTTTGTGGGCGCACAATAACTCACCAAGGAGATTTATAATCAGAATGTCCTTTGTTACACTTTAAAAAAAAATCGAAATGACAGGTCAAGGACGTTATTTGGCCTTTTACCACTATTAATGTTTATAATTTCAGTCATGCAAAATGAAATTAAGAGATTTAAAAAAAACTCGGGCCGAATTAAATTCCAGTGGGGAGTTTCTTCACTTTTAAGACTGGTGACGGCGTTTATCAAGAATTTATCGAAAAGCATTTTTGTTCTACTAATTTTGTAAAAAGTTAGTACTATTATGGTGAATGTATCTAATAAGAGTTTATCTTTTACCTGCGCCTTGGAAAAAATAAAGTATTTTTTCTATCGAAAAATTAAAATTAATCAATGTTTGCAAAAACGACGATATGTGAAAAAAGTTAATAGAACAAAGATATTCCTTTCAAAAAGTTCTAAAAAAAAGACCATCGGCACTTCTCTCTCTCTCTCTCTCTCTCTCTCTCTGTCTTGCGTTATTACTGGAATATTCGCGAAAATATGAATAAATTTAATTCTTTTGCTGTCATAAATCATCAAGGAAGGTATAAATCAACAGGAAGAACAAAAATTGAGGTAATTCCATGAGCTCTTTGCTTCCTCATAAAGGATTGTTTTGTTTGTATTGTATTATATATTTATCATAGGAACGGGGATTTCGGATTGTTAAAGGCCAAGCCAACGGGCAAGCCACGCTGAAAACCCCAGTTCTCGTCAGATCACTGAAGTTAAGCAGCGTTGGGCGCGGTTAGTACTTGGATGGGTGACCATTCGAGAACACTGTGTGCTGTTGGCATATTATGGGTGTGGTGAGCCCAAACTTTTAGTTATTTATAACTACAAGGAAACTATCCACCTAGAAAAACTACCCGAATCGGGTAGCGTCACGCCTACCCTGAAAGGGAAATGGCCTAATGGTATACAAAGGAGTCTGAGGGAATGGAAAAAGGAATTTTGGATTGTAAGGAGAGTCTGAAGAAATGAAAAAGAGGATTTTCTTATTGTAAAAGTAGTCTGTGGGGATGAGAAATGCGATTTCGCCAATTTTTATTATTAATTTATTATTGCTTGTTATTATGTTTTGCTTATTGTTCATAGGTCATAAAAGGTTTTTATATAGTCTAATATAGACTCATTTCATCAAAGCGAACAAATTTAGTAGTCAAAATATTACTTTATTTCAAATATTTAGAACTTTTTCTCTTATAAACTTCAAACAAATTGACAAATCTGTATTATATCCGAATTTTATTCGGTCAAACAGGCCTGTTAAATACATCAATCGTTTTTTGCCATCATAGTGAAAAAGTCTACTACTCAAAATATTGTTATATTCCGAAAATTAAAAAAAAATCCTTTTACAAACGTTACAAGAATTTGAAAATCTATATATATCATAACTTTATTTTTTCATAGATTTTTTCTAAAGACACCAATCGAGTCATCTTTTAAAAATGAAAAAATGTAGTACTTATTATGTGGATATAAAATTGTATCACACTCGAAAAAAAATTCTGTTTAAACCAACCAAAATTCTGGTTAATTTAACTAAAATAGAATGTGAAATATGCCCTTACTATAAATTCTAGTTAAAAGTACCAGAAGTTTCTGGTTGAGAATTTTCTGGTTAATGTTACCAGAAATTCGAGTAAATTTAACCAGAATTTCTGGTAAGGTTAACCAGAAACCTTTACCAGACAGTTTTCTGGTAGCTTAGGAATACAACGTTCTGGTCAACATAACCCGATATTCTGGTAAACTTAATCAAATGTTCTGATAAGCTCAACCAGATATTCTGGTACCAGTGGCGGCTTAAGGGGAGAGCGGTGGGGGCAGTCCGCCCCGGGTGCCAGCCCCGGGTACCAAGCACCAAGGGGTGCCAGTAAGGGGCAATAAGGGGTGACAAAACCAAAGTGTCACACCGCAACCGCCCCGGGTGCCAACCCATGCTACGCCAGCACTGTCTGGTACCCATTGATTTTAGACTATAGAATTTCGATACTTGTCTACGTTCATGGACTCTTCCTAACCCCCTCTGAAATTACATGGACTGCGTCCAGAAACAAAAAATCTAACCAAAGTTTCCGAAAACAGAGTGTAGCAATTATATTTCGCTTCGCTAAAATTTCGTCTCCCCCTATGTGGATATATTGAAGGCATAAACAGCATATTGTTGACGCATTCTGTTTCTGAAACTGTTCGTTAGCACCATTTTATTCGGGATTTTATATAATATGAACTTAGAGCACTTGGTGAATACCAAAATTGTCAAACATTCACATTGTTTATTCATTGTCTACACGGAAAAAATTTATCCGTAAAAAAGTCACGAACTAGTAGCTAGGTCTCGTATATGAGAGAAATTCATCGGATATTTATGTATTTTCGTAAATATCCTGCGAACTTTGAGAAAGATTGACGAACTCGATGTGAAAATTCTAAAACGGTTCATCACTTTTTTTTTACGTGAATAATTACAAAAATATTACAAGTGATTGGGAAAAGATTCTCAGAGCACTCACGAGCTTGCCCGACAAATCTGGGAACTGGAAAGTAGGTTCGCCTGTACGTGGCCCACACACACACACACTCCCAAACGCGCGGTGCGTGTGTGCGCTCGTATGTGTGCCTCGAGCTCGTCGGATGAGTGGCTAGAAGTTTTATAATACCTATTTTATTTGGCCTCGATGGCTGCACTTGTTTACGTACTCCTGGTTTATGTTTAGAAACTGGTGAGTCAGCAGTCTTTGAGGGTTCGAATCTTCTGAGTTGCGAATTTATAAATTAATATAAAATTAAATCGCACAAATAAAAATTTTCCTCTTTTTATTTCAGTCTAAAATTTGCAGGAACTGTTCGTAGGAAATTCGAACTGTTCGTAAGAAACTTCGAAATTTATCCATACATTTCTCATAGAAATAAGGATTTAATGTTTCATTTTTTTATCTCGTATCCGAGACCTAGCTACAAGTTCGTGACTTCTTCACGGATAAATTTTTTCCGTGTACAATGTTAATATTTTCAAAAATATTTTTCACAGATACCGAAAAATTTGTGCTTGCGGTTTTTAAGTGTCCCTGTACCACTGGTGTTTAGAGAGATAATTTTATTGCAGCTTTTTCTTGTAACACAACTAAATTCACGGTTCACGAAATCGCTCTAAACTTTAGCAGTATTTGGCATAATTTAGGACTACAATCCCTCCAAATTTCATGATCGTACCCAGCGGATACTTTTATATAACTGTAATGTAAGCGAATATGTAACAGTGTTACTATGTAAGTTTCTTCTGTAATCGATCCGTAACAATTCCATAACGGTATTACATCGTTTTTGCATGTATTGTAACAATTCCGTGACAATGCTACAAGGATATGTGACAAAAAAATGTGTTTTGTATTACTGCTGCACGTAGCTGATATTTGAAATAACACAATTTCACGCACGGTCCCCTATAGATGTAATCGCACGCTTAAACCCGCTGAAAAATCGCACTCGCTGAAAATTCGAAGCCTATCTAAACTACCTAACCCGTATGTATCTAGCTGATGCCTTAGCCAATTGCGCTATCGAACCGCTTGAACGTTCATGACAAAATCTCGGCCAAGCTTTTTTGCTGAAAAAGCCAGGGTCTTTGTAGAATATATATTCATCATTTTTTGATTTTAGACATATTATGAGAAGGTGGGTTTAAACAATTTTAAGGTGCAAATTTAAAAAAGAAATGTTACCAAATAAACCTTTTTTTCTCGAATGGCCCGACTTTGAGCGATAGTTGGCCCTATTGTCGGCGTATTCTTATTCAGTCCAAGTAACTGACTGCGCTCGACCATCGCCACAATGGAGTGAAATCGGAAAACGAGGTTCAAAATGACATTTAGAACGCAATTATGCACCGATTTCAGAATTTTTATGTTGAAAAATTCAGGACGAAATTTTTCAGAAAATGGTGAAAGTAGATTTTTCATATTTTTGTTTATTTAATTTTCATGTTAATGCAAACAGCGAAAAAAATGTCGATTTTTCGAATTTCCTTTTTTATCTTCTAGACAAAGTTTTTCTTATACTTCTCGTCCCTTTGATTAATTGCAAAGGGGTATAAGAAAGATAAAAAAAATTTAACTTGCAAAGTTAATTGTTATAAACAAATTTTATTAACAAATACTCGACATTAGGGGTTATTCGTCTTCAAAATATATTTCCAATGATGTTTTTTGGAAAAATGTTTGCCACCTATCAAGATATATTTATTTCATTAACAAATTATATAAACAAAAGTACATTTTCGGCGTCTTTAAGCGAAAAGAAGTCGTTTTTTCTTCTGACCGTGCTGAAATTATTTCGCCAATGATCTTTTTTGAAAAAATCTCGCCATGCATTGATATTTGCTTATTTTATAAACAAATTATATAAATGAATTCACATGTAAGGCGTTTTTAAGCATACAGATACACGGAGAGACTTTTGATATCAATATTTGGTTCATTCTGCATCAATAATTAAAATAAAATGTAAGAATTTAGGGATATTCGGGGTACAGTTATAAAGATTCCTAACATAATAAGAGATGATGGTATTTCTGTATGTATTATTATAAACTTGAGCGTGCAAAAATTAGTATTTACCATTTGAAAAAGTCTTATTTATTGTTTGAAATGTGTGAATGTGAAAAAGTGATAATAGTCAATAACAAGTTTTCTAAAAAAGATCGTCAATAGTAAATATTTTAAGTAACATAAGTTATAAGAAATGTAGGAAATTCTAGTATTCTTAAATAAGAATGTGTATTGAAGTGAGAGCCGCTAGTAATATCTGCAACAAGGATTTGCGAGAATTCTAAAAGACTATACTAAAAACGCCCGAACGTTTCCGAGCTGTTCCGTGTATAGCCGAGTACGCGACGACCAGCCAGCAGACCGACTGTGACCTGCGATTTCCCGCCAAAAGTTTCAATTACACGTGTTTGTAGTACAAAAATATTTGTAACTAGTGCAGTATGCATTGAAGCTTAAACCAATTTCAGTTCAGAAATTATTAATTAAAAGTCTCAATAATTTACACATATAAAATAGAATTTTTTTACACTTTTCAGTTGAAAATGTTCAATTAAGTGCAATTAAACTGCAAAACCTAATTTTTTACACTTTTATAAATTGAACAGTTCAAAGATTTCTGGTTAAGAAATATAAATCCACGCCCCTCTTCCAACTCAATAAGAACGTTCAAAATAAAATAAGTGCCTCTTCCTATTTAGAAAAACTTGAAAACATAAATTTCCTCCCTTCCAGTTCTATAAGAATCATAAAAAGAACAAAATGTCCCTCTCGCAAATCAGAAAAAATTGAAAATCGAAATTTCCTCCCCTCCTACTCAATAAAAATATATTTGTTAAATTATTCAACGGCCATACCACGCTGAAAAACCCAGTTCTCGTCAGATCACTGAAGTTAAGCAGCGTTGGACGCGGTTAGTACTTGGATGGGTGACCATTCAAGAATACTGACATGAGTGCTGTTGGCACATCGTGGGTGTGGTGAGCCCACACTTGTAGTTATTCATAACTACAAGAAAAACCTAGAAACCCTACCCGAATCGGGTAGTGTCACGCCTACCCTAAAAGGGAAATGGTTTAATGGTATATATATATATAT
>CAKNYM010046999.1:88583-102946 GCA_932195095.1 Andricus curvator | reverse complement strand
TGATTTAAAAGATTTCACAAAGACTTCAATTATTTCACCAAGATTTCCGATAGATTTCAAAGATTGCACAAAGATTTTAATAATTTACCAAAGATTTCGCAAAAATTTGGAAGGTTTCGAAAAGATTTCCAATAGATTTAAAAGATTTTACAAATATTTCAATGATTTTCCAAAGATTCCACGAAGAATTCGGATTGATTCAAAAGATTTCACAAAGACTTTAATTTCGCAAAAATTTCAAATATTTAGCACAAATTTCGGATAGATTTCTAAGATTTCACAAAGACTTCAATGATTTCTCAAATATTTCGTAAAGATTTCAATAATTTCACAAATACTATCAAATATTTAAAAAATATTTCAAGTATTTCGCAAAGATTTCAGAAAGATTTCCTCAAAATTTCACAGTTTTAAATATTTCGCAAAGATTTCAGATAGATTTCTAAGAGTGCACAAAGATTTCAATGATTTCCCAAAGATTAAAAAAAATTCACAAATATTTCGCAAAGATTTTGGATAGATTTCAAAGATTTCACAAAGACTTCAATGATTTCCCAAAGATTTCACAAAAATTTCAAATATTTCGCACAGATTTCGGATAGATTAAAAATATTTCATAAAAATTTCAGATAGATTTCAAAGATTGCACAAAGATTTCACAAAAATTTCAATAATTTCACAAATTATATCAAATATTTTTGAAATATTAAAAATATTTCGCAAATATTTCAGAAAGATTTAAATGGTTTTCTCAAGATTTCACAAAGATTTCAAATATTTCGCAAAGATTTCAATGATTTCCCGAAGATTTCATAAAGATTTTAAAGATTTCGGATAGATTTGACAAAGATTTTATTTGTTTCCCAAAGATCTTTGGGAAAGATCTTTTAAATAAAGAATTTCACAAAGACTTTAATGATTTCAATATATATATATATATACCATTAAACCATTTCCCTTTCAGGGTAGGCGTGACACTACCCGATTCGGGTAGTGTTTCTAGGTTTTTCTTGTAGTTATAAATAACTACAATAATAATAATAATTTAATAACAATAATTATTTATTATTTATTATTTAATAGAAATAATAATAATTTTAATAACAATAATTTCACAAATATTACCAAATATTTCAAATATTCTGAAAAGATTTTTAATGATATCAGAAAAATTTCACAAAAATGTCATTGATTTCCTGAAGATTTTAAAGATTTCACAAATACTACCGAATATTTAAAAAATATTTCAAATATTTTACAAAGATTTCACAATGATTTCAATGATTTCCCAAAGATTTTGCAAAGATTTCAGATAGATTTGAAAGATTGCACATAGATTTTAATAATTTCACAAATATTGCCAAATATTTGAAAAATATTATAATGATTTTCCAAAGATTTCATAGATTTTACAAAGACTTTAGATATTTCGAAAAAATGTTGAATAGATTAAAAAAATTTCACAAGTACTTCAATTATTTCACAAAGCTCTCAGGTAGATTTTTGAACAAATTCAAATGATCCGGTGAATTTAATCATTTGATTTCAGAGGGGGACAAATCAATACATTACCTCTCCCTGGTCGATGTATTGGGGGGGGGGGGGGCATTACCCCCTGTGCCCCTAGGGCTCCACCTCTGTTTTCTACTAAAAAATAAGAATTTTCGAAAAATTACATAAATTTTTAAACAAATAGTAGAATTTTTGAACTAAAAAGGATCAATTTTTAACCAAAAACGCAATAGTTCAATTTTTATTACAAACAATTCATTTTCAACAAAAGAAAAACGAATTTTCTACAAAACAGGTGAATTTTCTACAAAATTGTTGAACTTTCCAGTAAATAGGACGAGTTTTCTACAAAACGGTTGAATTTGCTACCCGAAAATATGAATCTTCAACAAGAAAAAAAAATAAAAAGTACAATTTTCAACGCAAAAATATGAATTTTCATCAAAAAAGTTAATTTTAAACCAAGAACTTCAATGTTCAGTTAAAAAAATTAATTTTTAACAACAAAAAACCTAATTTTTAAGAAAGTAGTTCCATTTTCAACTAAATACATAAATTTTCTACCAAATTGTACAATTTTCAAGACAAAAAGCCGAAGTCAACCAATCTAACTTTCCCATTTTTGTTGAAAATTAATTTTTTATATCGAAAATTCAACCACTTGGATAAAAGTTGAACCACTTGGTTAAAACTTGATTTTTTCTGTTGAAGGTTCATCTCTTTAGTTGAAAATTTAACTTTTTTGTTGAAAATTCGTTCTTTTTTTAAAATTAATTAATTTAACTGAAAATGCAACTTTTCCATTTATTGTTAAAAATTATACTTTTTAATTGAAAATTCGTATTTTTTTGGTAGAAAATTAATCTTCTTGTTTGAAATTTCCTCTTTTTCAGTTAAAATTGCAACTGCTTGGTTTAAAACTGACTACTTAGTTAAGAATTCATTTTTTTTATGATTCATCATGTTAGTTGAAAATTCATTTGTTTGGTTGGAAATTAAACTATTTTGTTGAAAATTCGTCTTTTTTTTTTGAAAATTCAACTCTTTGATTGAAATTTAACTATTTTGTTGACATTTTTTTTGTCGAAATATAAAGTTATATACCTTTTGATGAGAATTTATCTTTTTGTTGAAAATTCAACTTTTCGGGTTGAAAATTCGACTTTTTGGTTGAAAATTGATCTTTTTTAGTTGAAATTTTTTTGATATAAAACTAATCTTCTTGTTTAAAAATTATTTTTTTCATTTAAAAATGTAACTGTTTGGTTTAAGATTGACTATTTTGTTAAAAATTCATTTTTTGTTGTTCAAGATTCATCAGATTAGTTGAAAATTCATCTGATCGGTTGAAAATTAAACTATTTTCTTGAAAATTCGTCTTTTGGTAAATTATTATTTGTGGGTTGAAAATTCAATGGTTTTCTCGAAAATTTGTCTTTGTGGTTGAAAATTTGTCTTTTTTTGTTTCAAAATTGAAGTAATTTATAAGAAGATCAACTATTTTGTTAAAAATTCGGCTATTTGGTTGAAAATCGATCTTTTTTATTCGAAAATTTGTTGTTTTTTTATAGAAAACTAATCTTCCTGTTTTAAATTTCCTCTTTTTTAGTTAAAAATGCAACTATTAGGTACAAAATTAACTACTTCATTAAAAAATCATTTTTGTTTGTTTGAAGATTCATTAATTAATAATTATAAAAGAAGTTGTTGATAAATTAGTTTGCGACCAGTAGAATGTTTTAAAATTGAATAGAATAGACTACATTTTTTAAGAAGTTGACCTGGAATTTTTCCAATGTAAACCTGTCAACCTTGGAAAATACATGGACTTTGAAAATGAGGCTTTTGTAGCTTTTGATTTCTAATTTTTAAATAAAATCCAAATTAAAAATTTCAGGTACCATGACACAGTGAGATACAAAAGGAGAATATTAGGACGATATGGACTAAAAGCTCTTGATGCACCAGCTGGAATTGCTTGGCCAACAAAAGAAGAGATAGAGGACGCGAAAGATTATGAACAAACCGCTTATCCTGTTTCTATCCAGGAAGGATGGAAAATATTCGAGGAAAAGAAACGAGCAGCTGCTGAGGAAATACGGCTGAGGTAGTTATTCGTCCATTAAATAATAAATGATGTTTTTTAATGGTTTTTATTCCAGGGCTTAAAATTTTTTAAACTTCGGCCTATACACCCCACTTACAAGAAGCCAAAAATAATTTTTCAGCTGTATCGTTAACAGATTTTACAAGCCAAAATTATCTGAAAACAGGGAAAATAGGGAGATTTTTCACGAAAATAGGAGAAATTCTTTTAAATAAAATTAATTTGAGTACTATTTTAAATTCAATTTGAAACTATTTAAATTCCTAACATTTTAAGTAAAAATATTTCATTTTCAATCAAAGAGATGAATTTTCAACCAAATTGTTAAATTTTAAACCAAAAAAGATCAGTTTTCAATAAAAAATGGAATAGTTCAATTTTTAGTTCAAAAAATTATTTTCAACCAAGAAAAAAGCGAATTTTCAAGAAAATTTCTACCAAATAATCAAATTTTTAACCGCAAAGATGAGTTTTTAACCAAAAAGATTAATTTTCTACAAAAAAAAAAAAAAATTGTCAACAGTGTTAAACTTTTAAACAAAAAGATGAATTTGTAATATAAAATTGTAATAGTTGATATTTTAACCAAAATAGACGAATTTTCAACAAAATAGTTAAATCCTTAACCAAAACCGAATTATTTTCGAAAAGAATGAATTTTCAAACAAAAAAGATTTTAATTTCAAATTAAAAACAGTTAAATTCAACCGAAATGGACGAATTTCCAACAAAATAGTTAAATTCTCAACCAAAACAGATTAGTTTTCAAGAAGGATGAATTTTACACAAAATATTTAAAATTTCTACCAAATAATCAAATTTTTAACCACAAATATGAGTTTTCAACCAAAAAGATTAATTTTCTACAACAAAAAATTTCAACAGTGTTCAACTTTTAAACAAAAAGATAAATTTTCAACATAAAATTGTAATAGTTGTTATTTCAACCAAAAAACATTTTAATTTTAAATTAAAAACATTTTAATTTAAAAAATAAACGAATTTTCAACAAAATAATTACGTCATCAACCAAAACAGATTAATTTTCAAAAAGGAAGAATTTTCAACAAAATAAGCCAATTTTCTACCGAATAATAAACTGTTAAACAAAATAGTTAAATTTTTATCCAAATAATTGAATTGTCAATCAAAAAAGACAACTTGTTATCAAAAAATTTATGATTTATCATTTTAACTTAAAAATATTTTAATTTTATGAAAAGTACAGTCGAATTCAACCAAAAATGATGAATTTTCAAAAAAATACATGAATTTATAACCAAATAGTTGAAATTTCAACCAAGCATGATCAATTTTCAATAAAAAATGGAGTAGTTAAATTTTCAGTTAAATAAGTTAATTTCCAGGTAAGAAGCGATTCAAGAAAAATTTTACAGTCAAAAAAGAAAACCAAATTTCAACCAATTTGTGGAATTTTCAAGCCGAAAAGATGAATTTCCTACAAAACAGTTAAATTTGAAACCCGAAAATATGAATATTCAACCATAAATTAAATTTGTAACCAAATATTTGAATTTTCAACCAAATAGTTGACTTTCCTACCAAATTGTAGAATTTTCAAGCCAAAAATGATGAATTCTCAACGACAAATGATATTTGAACTAAATAAGATTTTAATTTGAAATGAAAAAAAATTTGAATTCAACTAAAAAAACGAACTTTCAACAAAACGCTAAAACAGTTGAATTTTCAACCAAAAAAAAATTTTTTTTAACCAAACAGTTGAATTTCTAACCAAAAAAGATTACATTTCTACCAAAGGAGAATTATTTTTAATCCAAAAAGAAGAAATTTCGAAAAAATAGTTAAATTTTCCACCGAGAAAGATTTTTCGGTCAGGAAGAACAAAAATTTCAATAGAATGGTTGTATTTCCAGGCCAGAAAGACGAATTTTCGACAAAATATCTACATTTTTAACTCGAAAATATAGATTTACAACAGAAAAGATTCAAAATTAATTTAAAACTTTAAAAGATTTCAAATGAGTTAACAAAATGTAGATTTTTGAAGATATCGAAATAAATTTTTGAAGCTTTTTATAGACTTTGAAAGGTTTCACGATACTAAAAAATTTTTCTTAAAATTAATTTTAAGAGAATATTTAAAAAGATTTTAAAACATTTCAAAATATTTCCAAACTTTTCAAAACACAATCTGTAAGATTTTAAGGCAATTTTTGTAATTTTGCAGAATTAAAAAAAATTAGAATAATTTAAAGCGTTTTAAGAAGTTTCAAAGGCTTTAAGGAAATAACAAACTTTTCTTACGATTCCTGGGAAAATTTTTAATGTCTTTTTATTTTGAAAAATTAATTTTCACCGTAAATTTAAAAAGATACCCAAACATTTCAAAAGATTTTTACAAATTTTGAAAAAAATCTGGCAGATTTAAGTACAATTTTTTTAATTTTGAAAATGTTAGAAAAATTTTAGGAATAATAATTTAAAAGATATTGAGAAAGTTTTAGAGATTAAAAATATATTTAAACTTTTAAAGATTTCTGAAAAATAATCAAATATTTTTTAATTTTACACAAACTTCTACAAATTAATGTCCTTTAAAAAAATTCGAATTTTTCCAAAAATTTGATAATGTCCTGTAAAATAAAAAATTAGACGTATTAGGTATTATACAACAATTTTATTCTGTATTATAAAATATCTTTCTCATATTATAATTTGGGTGAAATTTTTTTTCTTTCTTGACTTCAAAATCTTTTTTGGTTGAAAATTCGTCATTTTAGTTTGAAAATTAATCTGTTTTGACTAAAAATTCCACTATTTTGTTAAAAATTCGCCTTTTCTGGATGAATTCAAATATTTTTTATTTAAAATAAAATCTTTCTTAGTTGCAATATCAACTATTTAATTTTTCTGTTAAAATTCATCTTTCTTGGTTGAAAATTCAACTGCTTTGTCAAAAATTAATTTCTTTGGTGAACGATTTATCATTTTAGTTTGGAATTCATCTCTTTGGTTTAAAATGTAACTATTATTTTGAAAATTCATGTATTTTCTGGAAATTTTTTTTTTTCTACAGAGGATTCAACTATTCAACTATTTTGATGAAAATTCGTATTTTTTGGTAAAATTCAACCGTTTTTTGTTTAAAACTAACATATTCTTTGGTTGAAATATTAACTATTTAAAAGTGCAACTGCTTTATTAAAAATTAATTTTTTGGGGGATGAAAAATTTGATTTTTTTGTAGAAAATTCGTCCTTTTTGGAAAAAATTCCATCTTTGTAGGTTGAAAATACAACTGGTTGAAAATATTTTGTTGTTGTTGGAATATCAATTATGTATTACATTTCTTATTGAGAATTCATCTTTTTTGATTGAAAATTCAACTATTTGGTTAATTTGAACATTTTTGTTGAAATTTTCACTTGATATCTAAAATATTCCAAATTCTTTTTGAATTTTTCAAGAATCTAAGCAAAATTGTATTTATGTAACCGTGAAAACAAATAAACTTAAAAAATAAGTAGTTATTCGGAATTTTTTATTTGTAGTAAAAATTATTTGTCACCTAAAATCGAAAAACTACATGCGCGCGATTGATGATGTTAGTAGTTTAAATAAACATTGAAGATTTTTTCTATTACTTTTCAAATTATTAGGTGATGAAACTGAAAAATTTGCTTAGAAAATAATACATTTTATTTTCTCACTACGCAACATTTTATTTTTTACAGGGAAGAGGACATTGATCGGAAACTCGGAAATATGGGATTGTGGAGGAAAGAATTGCTAGCAAAGGTCGAGAAGAAAGAAGCAACCGTGAAAGCAGCGAGAGAAAAGAAAGAAAAAATGATGGAAGAAGTTCGTCGTCACTTCGGAGTCAATATCGACCCTCGAAGTCCAAAATTCAAGGAGTTAATGGAGAAAAAGGAGAAAGAGGAGAAGAAGAAGAAAAAGGAAGTGAGGAAACAGGAACATGCTGCCAGATTAGTCGAAAAGATTTCAAAGATGTTCGAAAATCCTGAGAAGGGAGCGACGTCAGGAAAGGAAGAAAAATCGGCAAAGGATGAAAAATCGGCAAAGGAAGAAAAATCGGCAAAGGAAGAAAAAATCCCGAAGGAAGCAAAAGCCTCGAAGAAATCGGAAAAAGAAGCTTCACCTGAAGATAAAAAACCAACAGAGTCTAATTAAGTTTCCTAATTTTTTATTTGGTGAAAAATCGCCAAAAACGATCTGTAAATATCTTCTTGTACTTTGAACGTTCTGTAAGGACTGAGAGAAAAAATAGAAATGCATAGTAATAAATTCTGTTTGTTGTAGAAATATTTCTTCTCAATTTCTGGAATTCCAGAAAGTCAGGGAAGTTTCAATAATAGGATGGTCCAAGCATGCATTGGAAAATTTTTTTTCTCGAACTTGTATGCATATCGCCCGAAAATTTCTTCGAATCCACAAACAAATAAATTTTTTTAAGTATTTTTCAAAGAAAAATTTAAATTTTTAAAGATTTCAAATTTTTTAACCAAACTTGGATTTTTGAAGCTTTTGAAACAAAGTCTAGAAGCGTTTTAAGAATTTTGAAAGGTTTCAAGAGGACAAAACATATCCTTAAGACGCATGGGAAATTTCAAATGATTTTTTTATTTTTAAAAATGAATTCTAAGAGAAAATTGAAAAAGATTTCAAAAAATTTCAAAATTAAAAAAAAAATTTCTAACAAGAATATAAATATTTTAAAGCAATATTTTTCAAGAGATGAATTTTTAACCTGGAAAGACGAGTTTTCAACCAAATAAATGAAAAAAATAAATGTTAAAAAAACTAGTTAAATTTTCAGACAAAGAAATTAATTTTTACCTAAAATGATGAATATTCAAACAAGGAAATGAATTTTTAACCAAATAATTGAAATCTCAAACCAAAAGATTTATTTTCTACCAAAAGAGACCAATTTTCAATAAAATACATGAATTGTCAACTAAGATTATTTTTCAACCAAAAATATAATAGTTAAAATATTAGAAAAATCAATTTTCAAACAAAAAAAAACACGAGTTTTCAACAAAATACATGAATTTTCAACTAAAACAGATAAATTTTCAACCAAAAATAAAATAGTTAAAATGTTAGAAAAATCTATTTTCAACAAAAGAAAAAACACAATTTTTTAAGAAAATTGTTGAATTTTCGGTAAAAGAAATGAATTTTCAACCAAAGAGATGAATTTTTAACCATGAAGATTAATTTTCTATAAAAAGGATAAATTTTCGTCAAAAAATGGGGTATTTAATTTTTAGTTTAAAAAAATTTATTTTCAATACAAAAATAATAATTATCAAAGCCAAAACGAGGAATTTTCAACAAAAGAGTTGAATTTGTAACCAAAAAAGACGAGTTTTCAAGCAAAAAAATTAATTTTTAACTGAAAAAGATCAATTTGCAAGCAAAAATGGAAGTTATATTTTCAGTTTGAAAAAAAATAATTTTTAAACAAAAGAAACGAATTTTTAAAAAAACTTGTTAAATTTTCCAACAAAGCAATACATTTTTAACTAAAATGATCAATCTTAAAAAAAAATACATTTTTAACCAAATAGTTGAATTTTCAAACCAAATTATTCATTTTCTACCAAAAAAGACAAACTTTCAACAAAATACATGAATTTTCAACTGAAAAAGATAAATTTTCAACAAAAAATAGATTAGTGAAAACGTTAGAAAAATCAATTTTCGAAAAAAAAAATTTCAACGAGAGTTAAATCTTCAATAAAACAAATGTTTTTTTAACAAACAAAATTTGTTTACTAATGTGATACTTTCCTACAAAAAAGATAAACTTTTAACAATAATTTTTCAATGAAATAATTAAATTTTGAACAAAACAGAAGAATTTTTAACTAAGAAGCTTAAATTTCTTTCGACAAAGATAAATCGACGAAAAATGGAATAGTTAAATTTTCAGTTAAAAAAATTTATTTTCAATAACAAAAGCTAATTATCAAAACCAAAACGAGGAATTTTCAACAAAAGAGTTTAATTTGTAACAAAAAAAAGACGAGTTTTCAACAACAACAAAATGAATTTTTAACTGAAAAAGATCAATTTGCAAGAAAAAATGGAATAGTTATATTTTTAGTTAAAAACAAAAATAATTTTTAAACAAAAGAAACGAATTAAAAAAAAAACTTGTTAAATTTTCCAAGAAAGCAATACATTTTTAACTAAAATGATCAATCTTAAAAAAAGGAATTTTTAACCAAAAAGTTGAATTTTCAACCCGAATGATTAACTTTCTACCAAAAAAGACAAACTTTCAACAAAATACATGAATTTTCAACTAAAAAAGATAAATTTTCAACAAAAAATAGATTAGTGAAAACATTAGAAAAATCAAATTTCGAAAAAAAAAATTTCAACGAGAGTTAAATCTTCGATAAAACAAATGATTTTTTAACAAACAAAATTTTTTAACTAATGTGATACTTTCCTACAAAAAAGATAAATTTTTAACAATAATTACTCAATGAAATAATTAAATTTTGAACAAAACAGAAGAATTTTTAACTAAGAAGATTAAATTTCTTTCGACAAAGAGAAGTCGACCAAAAATGGAATAGTTAAATTTTCAGTTAAAAAAATTTATTTTCAATAACAAAAGCTAATTTTCAAACCATAACGATGAATTTTCAACAAAAGAGTTGAATTTTTAACCAAGTAAAACGAGTTCTCAGCAAAATAAATGAATTTCTGAGAAAGGTAATTTTTTACGTAAAAATGGAATAGTTACATTTTATGTTAAAAAAATGAATTTTTAAATAAAAAAACGACTTTTCAAAAAAATAGTTTAATTTTCAAACAAAAAAATGCATTTTTAATCAAATAATTGAATTATCAACCCAAAAGATTAATTTTCTACCAAAAAAGACAAATTTTCAGCAAAATGCATGCATTTTCAACCAAAAAAAGAATAGTCAAAATGTTAGACAAATCAATTTTCAACAACAATATGTTTTCAAACAAATTTTTTTTCTCGAATTTTTATGCATATCGCCCGAAAATTTCTTCGAATACACAAAAAATTTAATCCATTTTTTTGTAAATTTTTAATACATAAAATACTACTGTATACTAATAATTAGATGTTTAAATACATTTTTTAAACAATTTATTATTGTTTTTAGCAATTTTCTCTTAGAATAGAAATAGAAAGTCGCGGTTCTTACAAAAAATTTCCACTTTTTGTCTAATTTTCAGTTAGAGTGAGGTAATAATTAATGTTAATAAACAAAATTTTTTCAAGAATTTATTGTTATTGTTAATAATATTCTCTTAGGATAATGCTAGAAAATTGCAGTTTTTTCAAAAGATTTCCACTTTTCGTTCAATTTTCATTTAAAGTAAGTTAAATAATTAATTAAAGTTAAACAAATTAATTGTTTAAAGAAATTATGATGGTTTAAAGCTATCTTCTAATATATTAATACTAGATAGTTGGGGTTTTTTCTGAAATTTTTAACTTTTTGTCTACTTTTCAATTGGAGTAAAGTATTAATTAATTCAAGTTAACAAAAATAATGTTTTAAACAATTTATTAATATTTTTAATAATATTTCTCTTTGCTTCATGGTAAAAAGTTTCGGTTTTTTTTCTGAAATTTAAAACTATTTGTACATTTTTCACTTGGGGTGACTAATAATTGATTAAATTTAGCAAAAATAATTTCTTAAACAAATTATTATTGTTTATAACTATCTTCTCTTAGATAAGTGATAGAAAGTTGCGGTTTTTTCTGAAATGTTCAACTTTCTTTTACCTTTTTTCCTAATTATTCCATTCTTTGTTTTTTCTCTTGTATAAGATAGCTTTTTTGTATAAATTAATTTTTTTTAACATTGCGAAAAGAACAAAAATAACTCAGAAAAGCACAATAATATTTAAAAAATGATTCTTGGTGAGGTTCACTTATTATTTGTTCATAGCTAAAAAGTCAAAGCAAAACTAAATATTTCAGAAGAAAGCAACTTTCTAGAATTACAATAAGAAAAGATAATTATAAACAATAATCAATTATTTTAAAAAGCATGTTTATTGACTTGCATTAATTATTATCTCACTAACTAAAAAGTGGACAAAAAGTTTGAGAGTTCAGAAAAAACCGCAACTTTTTAGCACTTAAATAAAGAAGATAGCTATAAACAATAATAATTTGATAAAATAATTATTTTTGGTGAATTGAATTAATTATTAACTCACTCCAAGTGAAAAGTAGAGAAATGTTAAAAATTTCAGAAAAAACCGCAACTTTCTAGCATTATTCAAATTGAATATTATTAATAATAATAAATTGTTTAAGCAATTAATTTTGTTGACTTTAATTAATTATTTACCTCACTCTAATTGCAAATTAGACAAAAAGTGGGAAATTTTGAGAAAAAAACTGCCATTTTCTAGCATTATTCTAAGAGAATTTTAATAACAATAATAATAAATTATTCAGACAATTAGGTTTCTCAACATTAATTATTACCTTACTCTAATTGAAAATTGGACAAAAAGTGGAAATTTAAAAAAAAAACCGCCTCTAAATATAATTTATTTTGAAAACAAAAAAAAAATGGATTTATTTTTTTGTGAATTCGATCAAATTTCCGGGCGACATGCATGAAAATTCGAGAAAAAAATTAGACCGCCCTATTCAATAAACTGTTGCTGAAGTTAATTTTATTATTTTGTTGAAAATTCAACAATTTTGGTAAAAAGTGATTCTTTTGGGTTGAAAATTCATCTATTTTGGCAGAAATTGCATATTTTTTGGTTAAAAATCAAATTGGTTGAAAATTAATCTTTTTTTTGGTTTGAGGATTCAACTATTTTGATGAAAATTCATTTTTTTTAAATATAACTGTTTTTGGTTTAAAATTAAAATCTTTAGTTGGAATATTAAATATTACATTTTTCGTTAGGAATTCATCGTTTTTGATGGAAAATTCAACTAATTAGTTGAAAGTGGAACTTCTTTGTTAAAAGTTAATTTTTGTTGTTGATGATTCATCATTTTAGTTGAAAAACCTATTTCTTTGTTCAAAATTTAACTATTTTGTTGAAATTTTTTTTGTTTTAAATTATTTTTTTAAACTGATCTGTGGTATAACATTAATCTCTTGGTGAATTAATTCATCTTTTTGGTTGAAAATTTAGCCATCAGATTCAAATTTTTTTTGATAATTCAAATATTTGGTTAAAAATTCACGTATTTTGCTAAAATTGCATGTTGAACTCTTTTATCGAGAATTCTTTTTTTGTTCTTGAATTTTCATCATTTTAGTTGAAAATTCATCTCTTTGGTGGAAAATTTAACTATTTTGTTCAATTTTTTTGCTTGAAAAATAATTTTTTAAACTAAAAATGGAACTATTCCATTTTTGGTTGAAAATGGATATTTTTAATTGAAAATTGATCTTTTCTAGATGAAGTTTTAACTCTTTGAATAAAAATCCCTATATTTTGTAAAAAATTCGTCTTTGGTGGTAGAATATTAATCTTCTTGGTGACTAATTCATCTTTTTGGTTAAAGATTCATTTCGTTGGTTGAAAATTAAATTATTAGATTGAAAATGCCTTTAGTAATTCAAATATTTGGTTGAAAATTCATGTATTTTGTTCAAAATTTGTGTTTTTTTTTTTGTTGAAAAATGATTTGTTTAACGTTTTAAATATTCTTTTTTTGGTTGAAATTGCATGCATTTTGCTGAAAATTGGTCTTTTTTGGTAGAAAATTAATCTTTTGGGTTGATAATTCAATTATTTGATTAAAAATTCATTTTATTGTTTGAAAATTTTACTATTTTGTTTGAAAATCCGTTTTTTTATTTAAGAATTCATTTTTTTAACATAAAATGTAACTATTCCATTTTTGCGTGAAAATTTTTCTTTCTCAGAAATTCATTTATTTTGATGAGAAATCGTTTTTCTTAGTTAAAAATTCAACTCTTTTGTTGAAAATTCATCGTTATGGTTTGAAAATGAGCTTTTCTTATTGAACATAAATTTTTGTAACTGAAAATTTAACTATTCCATTTTTGGTCGATTTATCTTCGTCGACAGAAATTTAATCTTCTGAGTTAAAAATTCTTCTGTTTTGTTTAAAATTTAATTATTTCGTTGAAAAATTATTTTATTTGATTGAAAATTAATTTTTTTCGCTAACAATCTAAATATTCTGTTTTAAGTTGCCAATTTATCTGTTTTAGGTGAAAAGTCATCTCTCGTTGACAATTTTTTGTTGGAAAATTGAATTTTCTAACGTTTTCACTAATCTATTTTTTGTTGAAAATTGATCTTTTTCAGTTGAAAATTTATGTATATTTTGTTGAAAGTTTGTCTTTTTTGGTAGAAAATTAATCTTTTGGGCTGATAATTCATTTATTTGATTAAAACTTCATTTTTTTGCTTGAAAATTTAACTATTTTTTTTAATTCGTTTTTTATTTAAAAATTCATTTTTTAACATAAAATGTAACTATTCCATTTTTGCGTGAAAATTTATCTTTCTCAGAAATTCATTTATTTTGTTGAGAACTCGTTTTTCTTAGTTAAAAATTCAACTCTTTTATTGAAAATTATTCGTTATGGTTTGAAAATTAGCTTTTGTTATTGAAAATAAATTTCTGTAACTGAAAATGTAACTATTCCATTTTTGGTCGATTTATCTTTGTCGACAGAAATTTAATCTTCTGAGTTAAAAATTCTTCTGTTTTGTT
>CAKNYM010046999.1:69258-88573 GCA_932195095.1 Andricus curvator | reverse complement strand
AAAATTAATTTTTTTCGCTAACAATCTAAATATTCTGTTTTAAGTTGAAAATTTATCTGTTCTAGGTGAAAATTCACCTATTTTGTTAAAAATTTGTTTTTTTTGTAGAAAAATTAAAACAAAAAAGAAAAAGTTATTATTAGTTGAAATTTTTTTTGGGTAAAAAATCATTTGTTTTATTGAAGATTTAACTCTCGTTGAAATTTTTTTTGTTCGAAAATTGATTTTTCTAACGTTTTCACTAATCTATTTTTTGGTGAACATTTATTTTGTTCTGTTGAAAATTCATGCATTTTGTTGAAAGTTTGTCTTTTTTGGTAGAAAATTAATCATCTGGGTTGAAAATTTTACTATTTGGTTAAAAATTCATTTTTTTTAAAGATTGATCATTTTAGTCAAAAATGTATTGCTTTGTTGGAAATTTTAACTAGTGTTTTTTTAATTCGTTTCTTTTGTTTAAAAATTCTTTTTTTTTCAAACTGAAAATATAACTATTCCATTTTTGCTTGAAAATTGATCTTTTTCAATTAAAAATTCATTTTTTTTATTGAAAACTCGTCTTTTTTGGTTACAAATTCAAGTTTTTTGTTGAAAATTCCTCGTTTTGGTTAAAAAACAATTTTTTTATTGAAAATAAAATTTTTTTCAACTAAAAATTAAATACCCCATTTTTTTGACAAAAATTTATCTTTTTTTAGAAAATTAATCTTCATGGTTAAAAATTCATCTGTTTGATTGAAAATGAAACTATTTCGTTGAAAACATATTTTATTTGGTTACAAATTTAACTATTCTATTTGAAATTAAAAATTTATCAGTTTCAGGTGAAAATTCAACTATTTTGTTGAAATTTCGTATTTTCGGTAGATATAATCTCATTAGTTGAAACTTCTTCTTTTTGGTTGAAAATTCATTTTTTTTACCGAAAATTCAACAATTTTCTTGAAAAATTGTGTTTTTTCTTTTGTTGAAACTTGATTTTTCTATCATTTTAACTATTCTATTTTTGTTTGAAAATTTATCTGTTTTAGTTGAAAATTCATGTATTTTGTTTAAAACTCGTTTTTTTTTTAAATTGATTTTTCTAATATTTTAACTATTCTATTTTTAGTTGAAAAATCATCTTAGTTGACAATTTATATATTTTATTGAAAATTTGTCTCTTTTGGTAGAAAATTAATCTTTTGGGTTGAGGTTTCAATTATTTGGTTAAAAATTCATTTCCTTGTTTGAATATTCATCATTTTAGTTAAAAATTAATTTCTTTGTCTGAAAATTTAATTATTTTTTTGAATTTTTTTTTTCATTTATTTGGTTGAAAACTCGTCTTTCAAGGTTAATAATTCATCTCTTGTTTGAAAATTAATTAACTTTTTGGCTGAATACTCCAACATCACTTTCAAACCAATCTCGTTTTATGAAAAAATTAGGTAATTACAAATAATTTTTATAATGTTTTTTATAATAAATCTTTAATAAATAATCAATATTTGGTGACAAATTTGAAATTGGTTTCAAAATCTACATTTTGTTAAAAATTTTTTGAAATCATAACAATTTTAAAATTATTTTTTAATCTTTTCAAAACTTCTAAATATTTCTTAAACTTTTACATTGATTTTTTTTTGTAATCCTGCAAAACTGAAAAATATTGCTTTAAAATATTTTTAGATTCTTGGTAGAAATTGTAGAAAAAATTTTGAAATGTTTTGAAATCTTTTTCAGTTTTCTCTTAGAATTCATTTTTTAAAATAAAAAAATCTTTTGAAATTTTTCATGCATCTTAAGAATATATTTTGTTCTCTTGAAACCTTTCAAAATTCTTAAAACGCTTCTAAACTTTGTTTCAAAAGCTTTAAAAATCCACGTTTGTTTAAAAAAATTTGAAATCTTTTAAAATTTAAATTTTTCTGTGAAAAATACTTTTAAATCAACAACAGTTGGAATCAACCAAAAAGACGAATTTGTAACAAAATAGTTGAATTTTTAACCAAATACATGAATTTTTAAACAAAAAGAATAATTTTGTAATGAAAAAAAACGAATGTCAAGAAAATACATGAATTTTAAACCAAATAATTCAATTTTTAACTAAAAAAACATAAATTTTCAACAAAAAATGGAATAATTATATTTTCAATAAAAAAAAGTTTTCACCAAAAAAAAAGAATTTTAACAAAGCATGTACAATTTTCAATCAAAGCGTTGCATTTTGAACTAAAATTATACACCTTCAACCAAAAAATAAATTTTTAACCAAGCAGTTGAAGTTTCAACAAAAAAAGTTTTAAAAAAATGACTTTCACAAAATTATTAAATTTTGTTCAACTTAGATTAGTTTTAAACAAAATAATTGAATTTTCAACTAAAAAAAAAAATTAATTTTTAACCAATCGATTGATTTTATACCAAAAAAAGACGAATTTTCAACCAAAAAAGAGATATGTGCCCGGAAAATGCCCCCAAAAAATGCAAAATAGCAATTTTTTGTAAAATTTATGCTAAAAACGGTATTTTTTTTAACTTTTTCAACATAAATTATTTTAATTCGATGAGTGACGAGTTATTTAGTATTTTATAAATAATATTGGATTGTTTAAATAATTATTATTTGTTTAAATACATTTGTTTTCGATATTAGTCGTGAAAAGTTATTATTTTTTGGGATAAATGATACACTTGATAAATTTCAAGAATAATATTTCTATCTTATCATATTTGGCGATTATTTAAACAATTTTTATTTGTTTAAACAATTTTTCGCCTGTTAATCGTAAAAAAAAAAAATTCTGAAATTAATGTCACGTTTGACGAATGTTGAGAGTAATATATTTTTTAAAGATTTTTGACAAATATTTAAACAATTTTCTCCCCTGTAAATATTGAAATGTTACTACATGCTAAGAGATATATTTTGTGTAAAAGACAGTTTACAAATATTCATAAAATTTTCATTAAAAAAAAAATGTTTTTCTCTTATAAATCTTGAAAAGTTACTATTTTATGGAATTAATGAATGTTAAGAGTGATATTTATTGTGGAAGACAGTTTTGCAATTATTTAAACAAATAACAATCATTCACTTTTAATAGGAAAGGTGGTGAAAATTCTTGTTTTTTTTTAAATCTCTTACACTATGTCGCTTTCTATCCAGCATTTTTTTTATTTAAGAACTTATACTCTAATTGTTTGAACATTAATCATTTTTTTAAACTAGATTTTTCTACATCTTCCCTGTAAAAAGGAGCAAGTGATATTAATTGTTTAAATAATTGAAAATCTTCTTTACAAACAATATCACTCTTAACATTTATTGCCTGCGACATTAATTTCAGAAAATAATAACTTTTCAAGATATACAGGTTGAAAAAATTGTTTACACAAATTAAAATTGTTTAAACATTAGCCAAATATACTTAACAAAATAATATTATTTTTAACATTTGTGAATTGTGCAATTAACTCCAGAATTTTTTTTTTACATTGAACAAGGGAAAAATTGTTAAAACAAATGAAAGTACCGCTGCGAAATACTATGGATATATTCACTGGGGGTGTATATATATATATTTTTTATTTCATGAGCATTTTTTCCCTTAAAGGTATCAAATAAATTTGCTCCTCATAGATTGAGATTTTTTTTAGCAAAAGAAAAAAATTGATAATTTACTTATTGGGAGGGGGTTAGGGGGGGAGCGTACTCTTTTTAATTCCTGAATGGAATTAGTACAAAACGCTTTGTTATTTTTTCCTTTCATCTTGTACAACTTATATTTTTGGATTTTGAAATCGAAAATTAAGAATTTCTATATTTTTAAGGCTGTGGCTATACTCACGCGAAACCTTGAAAATTTTGCAAGTTTCATTGGACGAGCTGGAAAAGGGGTTATTTTTCCACCAATCACAGACCGTCGCCAGTTTTCGGCCATTTTTATTTCGCGTAAGTTTAGGCACTTCGTATTTTTTAACGGTCGGCTCACAGACGAAAATGTAACCAAACACTTGAGTGTAACGAATTACAAAGTAAGGCTCTTTAAAACAAGTCTATCGTGTCTTCTCAAAAACACGGTTGAGTTTTTCACTGTCGAAAAATAAAATATAAATTTTGTCGTCCGATTATGTTTAAATTATTTATCCGTACACATACAATTTAATTCATTTTCATAAAAAAAGGATTAGCCGCGAAACTAAAAGTGCCACATAGATTGAATAGAAGTTTGGAAATCTAAATGAAATGACCTGAAACAAAAGTCAAGGAAATTTATAAATTTTTATAAATTTTCCAGAAATTTATGAAACGTCCGGGAATTTATGGAAATTTATGAAGGTTAGGACATTTTCAAGAAGCTTATGAAGTTCTGTTGAAATGCATGAAAGGCTAAATGGAAAATGATAAAACTTGTACAATTTGAAAACCTAAAAAATGTATCGAAACATATCAATTTTGGGGACATTTTCTGAAACTTTTGAAAGATATACACATTTTCTCATATATTGCCTAGTTTTGTCACCTCCATTAACCGAAGTTTGGTGGGACTGACGTTATAACTAGACTCTCTATCCTACGACGAATAGATACTTAATTTGGACATGATTTCGACTCACAAAATACATTTCTCGTATCAAGTTGATAGTTAGGCATACTCTAACAATGAATAATAAAAACAATAGAATAGCCTCGGAATGGTCTGAAACTTTGATTGACAAAAGGCATGCACCCGGTAAAGGTAAAGGTAAAGTTTCAGGCGCTGAATGGAGACTGGATGTTTGGAATGCTAGAGAGGTGAATGATCTTAAAGAAGAAAAATTACAAGAAACTATGCCCGCAAGAAAGCTAGATATTTTATGTATACCTGAAAAAGAAAAAGAGATGCGACGTTAGAAAGATAGAAATTGGGGAGTTAAAAGGCGGACTTGAATTATTGTCAGGAGTAGTTAGTGAATCACATGGTAGTCAAGGGGTCGGTTTGATTATGAATGAGAGAGCAAGACAGCATCTCAAAGATCATGATTTTGTATCTCTCAGATTGTTGTCGGTTAGAATGAAAGTGGGAATCAGAAGATTATTTATCATAGCGTGCTACGTCCCAGTTGATGGTGAAAGGAGTGAAGTAGAAGACGCCTTCTGGGACACTTTAAATGATACTATAGGTACTTGCGATCATGGTGAAAAAATCATTCTACTTGGAAATATGAATGGATGGGTTGGTGTCCAACGTCCGGATGCAGAAAGGCTGCTGGGTAATTTTGGGGACCTAAAAATAAATGGTAACGGAGACAGATTTGTTAGCTTATACTTAGAAAAGGGCTTGTTTATTAAAAATACTTGGTTTAGGCATAAAATGATCCACATGTGCACCTCGTGCAGAGGATATAGCCAGAGTATAATTGCCTTTTTTGTTGCGGATGAAAGACTAAGAGAGCTAGTAAAAGATGCAAGGGTTATGAGGGGTTCCGAATGCAATACTGATCATTACCCTTTAGTCTTAAAAATGAACTTAGATCAAGGATGGAGATAAAGAGAACCAAAAAGACGAAACAAACGTGAATCGAAATCGAGAAATTACACAATCTGGAAGTGCGAATATATTTTCAGAATAGGATATACGAACGCATAGATACAGGTAGGGCCACTTGGGAGGCGCTAATACAAAATGAAGATATAGAGGGCGCATGCTCCGGGATATCATTGTTAGGAGTGCGACCGAAGTGTGCGGTACTGCGGTTGTAGGAAGAATGTCTGGTGATGAATGGTAGAATGATGAAATTCAAGCAGCCGCCCAAGAAGAGAAAGAAGCGCCTAAAAGAAGGTTGAAAATCACAGGAATTAGCGATGTGGAGAGAAATATACTTGAAAATGATTACAGACACAAAAAGAGGAAAGTAAAACTACTAGTCAAGGAAAGTGAAGATAACATTTTCTAAATTGGCGCTGATCAGTATAAAAGGAAGCAGAAGTGCATAGTTAGTCAGCATGAGAAATAGGGAAAATTCATCATTTTTAGACCGAATTTTGGCTCATTTCGAGACTCGGGGTGTGTTGAACCGAACTTCCATACTACTTTTCCGCTGTGCGCTATTTGATCTAAATAAATAGTAAGAAGCAAATTAATTACAGTAATATATATACCTAATTTTTAATTTTCCTTCATTGAACAGCCGTATTAGTGATTTAAAATAAGTTTAGCAGTTCGTATTACAATATGCAAATTTTAGATTAGGCATGACAGTTATGACGTTCAAATTAAAGCCGGTTATGTATCGACCAAGTCATGACGCCTGAGATCCTCTGATTGCGTTTGAAGAAAGATAAGAAAAATGAGAATTTCTTTCAATCTTAAATTTATAATGGATTACTATGCCTTATGAATTAGTTATGCATATTGGGGATCCTCTTGTGCTAATTTTCATAAGAGTTCTGTATTCGCTTTAAAAAATTTGTTGGTTGTATAATTATTTTCCATAGAAAATTGAGATTATTTAGCAACCTTTTGAAAAATCATTTGTCTTCAATAAGCATCAACTTGGATAAGTATGATCTTGAGTGCCTAAAGATTATTTTAATTGCGTAGCTTTTTTCCTTATGCAAAACATACTTTGAGGTCTCCCTAAATCAAAATTTTTTAAAGGACCCCGCACCAAATGTACAGAAAAAAGCCTTATGATAAAAAATTCTAAAAAAAATTTTTTCTTGTATTTTCGAACCTGCAAACTAAAAATTCGAAAGAAAAATGTCAGAAAGATGGACAGTTTTTAGACAAACACTTGTCCAAAGTTTCGATTTTTACATGTATTTTAATGGAAAAATGCTTATTTTAGCAAAATGTTTTTTTTCCTCAAAAACGCTATGATAGATTTGACTAAAACTTTTATATTTTGACGATCAGGCGTACCGAATCAAAAGATTCGTACCCACGATCTAGAAAGAATAACGATTCTTTGGGTATACAGCATGTTTTTGGGGGTGTTTTTGTACCCTAAACATCCAAGTAACATATGTAAATCATCATTTCTTAGTAACTAAAATCAATAGAGATTTTTATTCACCCTCTACGGCATGAAACGACTTTTCAATAAGTGGAGTAAGCGTACATAGCAAGAATATGTTTTGACTTAATTTTAGGGGATGTTTTACCATCCCTTAAACAATGAGTCTTAAGTTCCTAACGCATTAATCAATAACGAAAAATAATTTTATTTTTAAATGCATGAAAGCTGATATTTTAGGACAGAAAATAGTCGCGTACAACCCTAAAAACTTCCTAAAGCACTTTCAACCCCTTATCGGATATAAAATTCACCCAAACTACCCCTAAATATTTTTAAAATTCAACAAAAACAACCTAATTCAAAAATCCGCCCAATTTTTGCTGATAATAATTTCAATTGATGCCAAAGGGGCACACATAAAGTCCCAACCCTTCAGCACATGTAGAACTCACCCCAGCCATCCCCGAATATTTTAAAAGTTCAATAAAGTCACCCTAATTCAAAAATACGCCAGGTTTTTCTGATAATGTTTTCAGTTGATGCCAAATGGACAAAAAAGTGTCTCGATCCCTCAGCACATATAGAACTCACCCCTGCAACCCCTAAATATTTTTAAAATTCAATACAATCACCCTAATTTCAAAGTACACCAGGATTTTTCTGAAAATGTTTTTAGTTGATGCCAAATCTAAAATGCCAAAACTAAAATGATCATTTTCCATTAAAACACATGTAAAAATTGGACCTTTGATATGTGCGTATCTGGAAACTGTCCTTTCTTCTTACTTTTTTGAATTTATTGAATTTTTAAAATATAAAAAAATATTTAGACTTGGATGAGTTCCACATGTACTGAGGTGTTGAGACTTTTTGTGTGAACCGTTCGCATCAATTGAAAAAATTATCATCAAAATCCTGGATTATTTTGGAATTGGGCGGTTTATATTGAATTTTAAAAATATTTAGGGTGACTGGGGTGAGTTCTATACGTGCTGAGGTTTTGAAACATTTTTTTGCCCATTTGGCATCAACTGAAAACATTTTCAGAAAAATCTTGGTGTACTTTGAAATTAGGGTGATTGCATTGCATTTGAAAAATATTTAGGGGTGACTGGGGTGAGTTCTATACGTGCTGAGGGTTTGAAACTTTTTTTTGCCCATTTGGCATCAACTGAAAATATTTTCAGAAAAGTATTGGTGTACTTTGAAATTAGGGCGATTGTATTGAATTTTAAAAATATTTAGGGGTTGCTGGGATGAGTTCTATATGTGCTGAAGAATTGAGACACTTTTTTCTCCCTTTGGCATCAACTGAAAACATTATCAGAAAAACCTGGCGTATTTTTGAATTAGGGTGACTTTATTGAACTTTTAAAATATTCGGGGGTGGCTGGGTTGAGTTCTACATGTGCTGAAGGGTTGGGACCTCATGTGTGCCCCTTTGGCATCAATTGAAATTATTATCAGCAAAAATTGGGCGGATTTTTGAATTAGGTTGGTTTTGTTGAATTTTAAAAATATTTAGGGGTAGCTTGGGTGAGTTTTATATCTGATGAGGGGTTGAAAGTGCTTTAAGAAGTTTTTAGGGTTGTACGCGATTATTTTCTGTCATAAAATATCAGCTTTCATGCATTTAAAAATAAAATTATTTTTCGTTATTGATTAATGCGTTAGGAACTTCAGACTCATTGTTTAAGGGATGGTAAAACATCCCCTAAAATTAAGTCAAAACATATTCTTGCTATGTACGCTTACTCCACTTATTGAAAAGTCGTTTCATGCCGTAGAAGATGAATAAAAATCTCTATTTATTTTAGTTACTAAGAAATGATGATTTACATATGTTACTTGGATGTTTAGGGTACAAAAACACCCCCAAAAACATGCTGTATATCCAAAGAATCGTTAATATTTCTAGTTCGTGAGTATGAATCTTATGATTCGGTACGCCTGATCATCAAAATATAAAAGTTTTAGTCAAATCTATCATAGCGTTTTTGAGAAAAAAAAACATTTTGCTGAAATAAGCATTTTTCCATTAAAATACATGTAAAAATCGAAACTTTGGACAAGTGTTTGTCTAAAAACTGTCCATCTTTCTGACATTTTTCTTTCGAATTTTTAGTTTGCAGGTTCGAAAATACAAGAAAAAATTTTTTTTAGAATTTTTTATCATAAGGCTTTTTTCTGTACATTTCGTGCGGGGTCCTTTGACTAATTACTAGCAGATTTGAGATATTTCCTAATCCAATAGTGAAAAGCAACTAATTCATTGATACAATTATAAATCAATTTACTTAGGACTATACATAATAGGTTAATTTTTTTTTTTATTAATTCAACTTGGAACCCCTACAAATTGTTCCTTTCGCCGAGAAAATGATCTCTGATTGATGACATTCAAAGGTGGCTCAAGGTCATTTTCTCAATAAAATGTTTATTCAATTAAATTTTTTCTAGTTCTTTTTTGAGAAACAGTGTCAATTTATTCATTGCGACAAAAAAATTAGTCAAAAGGTTTAATAACTGCATGTCATTATACTTTAAAGTCATTCAAGGTCATTTTACGAAAAATGGTCATTCAACAAAATTTTCTTTTTCATGGTATTTTTTTTTAAATTTTGCTCTAAATTAAAAATAGAAATTTCTAAAAACAGTAGGATATCACAGCTTTATTAATATATGATCAAGTTTCGTTGTCAAATTGTAATTGCGAAGAATTAATTATCATAAATGCAGAAGAAGGGGTAATGATTTACCTTTTAGAAAAGAAAGAGGAAAACTTAGTTGACGATAAACTACCATCTAATATGCAAGTGTGAGCAGTGTTTTTTCATTATCAGAATTTACAAAAAGCTCATTTTTGACGAAATGACCTTGAATGTCCTTCAAATAATATGACAAACATTTATCAAACATCTTCACTAATTTTTTTTTTTGCCGACATGAATAAATTGACACTTCTTCTCTATAGAAAAAAAGAACTAGAGAAAATTGCATTGAATCAACATTTTATTAAGAAAATGACCTTGAGCCACCTGTGAATGTCATTGTAAAAATCTGGAAAGAATCAGAGTGCAATATTGACTCGTAAAGAGCAAAATTCATACGCGTCAGGAATAAATAATCAATAAATAGCGTCAATTTAATAAGGAATGGCCATTTTTGAACTAAAATGGCCTTGAATGACCTTTGAATGTTGATTTGTAAAAATCTGGAAAAAATCTAAGTGCAATATTGAATTGTAAAGAACACAATTCATGCGCGCTAGAAATGAATAATCAATAGATAGCGTCAATTTAATCAAGAATAGACATTTTTGCACTAAAATGACCTTGAGCGACCTTGAATTTTGATTTGTAAAAATCTGAAAAAAAATCTGAGTGCAACATTGAATTGTAAAGAACATAATTCATGCGCGCCAGAAATAAATAATCAATAAATAGTGTCAATTTAACATGAATAGCCATTTTTGCACTAAAATGGCCTTGAGCGACCTTTGAATGTTGATTTGTCAAAATCTGGAAATAAATCTAAGTGCAATATTGAGTTCTAAAGAACATAATTTATGCGTGCCAGAAAAAAATAATCAATGAATATAGCGTCATTTTTATTAGAAATGAGCATTTTCCCCCTAAAATGGCCTTGAGCGACCTCCAAATATTTTTTTAAAATTCTCAAGTTGAATTAAAAAAAAAGTCACCCTAATACATAATAATTAAGAATAGGTTATTAGAATGGAAAACGTGAAAAATAGAAAACTTTAATAAAACGACGCGATGGTGTGACATTATTGACTCTATTGACACAATAAGAAGGCTATATTGTGAAACTGTAAACGTGATGTAGGCTGTCTCCAATTTAAAAACATTGCTTTCTGATTGTTTGAACAAAGTTAAGAGAAAAAATAATTTTTTACAATGTTAGAGTGACAAAAAAGCAATGAGCTGACGATTTTCAAAATTTCTTTCGATTGCACATTTTTATAACTTTTCGCAGAAAATTGCAATTATAAAGCAAACTTTGCAAAAATGAGTTGCCTTGAATAAGAATGAACTTGAGTGTTCAAAGAAGTTGATTTTCATTTTATAGCTCTTTTCTACGCAAAAGATACTTTATTGTCTCTCTAAACCAAAATTGTTAAAACTCAACTAATTACTAGTGAAATTTTACAAATTTGATTTGCGAAACGTTTGCCACTAAAGTTTAGTACAAATTTGCCAATTCGATTAGTGAAGATATTTTCTAATTTAATAGTTACGAGAAACTACGCCCGCCAGAAAGCTAGATATTTTATGTATACCTGACAAAGAAAAAGGGATGCGACATTAGAAAGATAGAAAATGGGGAGCTAAAAGGCGGACTTGAATTGTTGTCAGGAGTAAATAGTGAATCACATGGTAGTCAAGGGGTCGGTTTGATTATGAATGAGAGAGCAAGACAGCATCTCAAAGATCATGACTTTGTACAAATATATATTAACTTATTTAGGACTGTATGTAATAATTTAGAAAAAGTTATAAGCATGGAAAACGTGAAAAACAGATAAGTTTCATAAAACGACGCGATTGTGTAGCATTTTTAACTCTGTTGAAACAATAAGAAGGCCATATTGAGAAATTGTTAACGTGACCTAGTCTGTTTCCATCACCAAATTATCGCCTTTTTATTGTTTGCACAAAGTTAAGAAAAATGTGAAATTTTTATTAGGTATGATTTATTGTCTTGATCAATGCGCTATAAATGAACTATGCATATTCAAGGTCCTCATGCTGTACTTTTTAACAGAATTCTGTTTTCGATTTTTAAAATCTTTCACAGTTCTACATTTTTCTAGTTTTCCATAGAAAATTCAAATTATTCAAGGAAGCGTGGATTTATAAAAAATATATTGCCTAAAAAGCTGTTAATAAATAATGGCTCGTTATACGAGAAAATGTCACTAAAGTAAAAAAGTTGTATCTTGTGTGAAAGATTAATAAAAAAATGGTTAAAAATCAATTCTGGTCATTAAGGATTTTCATTTATAAAAATTGTTATAAACTATGAAGCAAGAGAGTTTATGAAGAATAAACCATGTTATTAATGGTAGGAATAGGGTTTGTTAAAAATTCAATTGTTTTGTAGAACATTCGTATTTTTGGCTTAAAAATTCAAAAATTCGGTAGAAAATTCAACTAATTGGTTAAAAATGTACTTTTTTGTTGACAATTCAACTTTTTTGTAGAAAATTCACCATTTTGGTTTCAAAATTAAAAAATTTGGTATTTTTTTGAAATTTCGTTTTTGGTTTGTAAAATCCAACGGTTGTTTATTTTAAATTAAAATATGTGTTTTTAAGTATGAACATGTTTCGCTGAAAATTAAACTCCTTGGTTGAAAGTTGAACTACTTTCTTAAAAGTTTATTTTTTTTGTTTAAGATGAAAATTTAACCATTAAATTTTTGGTTAAAATTGATCTTTTTAGTATAAAAATGCAATTATTTGGTTAAAAAATTTTGAAACGAAACAAATATATACTAAAAATGATTCAAATAAAATTTGGACTTAAAAACGTATGTATTTTGTTAGGAATTCATCTTCTTAAAATAAGCTATTATTTAATAAATATGTATACGCATTATCATTCTATTTCTCACCTTGAATCACAAATTGCGTAATGTGTGATATGGATGTTTAATTTATAATAATTATTTATTTTCATTTTAATAATTCTAATCATACGAGGTTTAAATTGCGCACCAATAACAAACACAAAAATAAATCCATTTATTTATTTTGTAACAAAATGACTACTTTATACTAATATTCAGATATTTACATAAATCTTTAAAACAATTTATTATTGTTTTTGGCAAATTTCTCTTAGAATAGAGAAAGAAAAATAGAAACTCACAGTTTTTTTAAAAATTGTCCACTTTTTGTCCAATTTTCAATTAGAGTGAGGTAAATAATTGATTTAAGTTAACAAAATTAATTGTTTAACCAACTTATTTTTCTGAAATTTGTAATTATTTATCTATTTTTTACTTGAAGTGAGTTGACAAATTGATTCAATTTAGGGGAAAAATTATCTAAACAAATTATTGTTGATAACTATCTTCTTCTTTATTAATATAGTTGCAGTTTTTCCTGAAATATTCAATATTTTACCCACTTTTTACGTATTGAAGAAAAAATTTATGCAATTTAAAAATAATGTTTGTTAACTTGCATTATTCATTACCTCACTCGTGAAAAGTGGACAAAAAGTTTAAGAATTTAGAAAAAACCGCAACTTTTTGTACTTATTTAAGATAAGATAATTATAAGCAATAATAAATTATTTGAAAAACTATTTTTGCTAACTTGCATTATTTATTACTTCATTACGTAAAAAATGGTAAAAAGTTAAAAATTTCAGAAAAACACAACTTTCTAGCATTATTCCAATTGAATATTATTAAAAATAATAATAAATTGTTCAAACAATTGATTTTATTAACTTAAATTAATTATTTACATCACTCTAATTGAATATTGGACAACAATTTTTGAAAAAGCCCCGACTTTCTAACTTTATTCTAAGAGCAAATTGCTAAAAATGATAATAAATTGTTTAAATGATTTATGTAAATATCTTCTTATCAGTATAAAGTATTATTTTATGTATTAGAAACAATTTGCATAAAAAAACCGCAAAAAATCATAATTAGCGCTAAAAACTCGCAAAACCCGTTTTTCACTTATGGGGTTTTTGGGACACTATAAAACATACTTATGGGGGTTTTATTTATAAAATAATATTTTATTTATATTATATGGCTGATTATGATGAGAAATGTCGAATTTCAACTCGATTCAGCTAATATTGACGATTCTGAATAAAATTTACAAAAACGTCTTTTTTTTATTATGGGAAATACGTGTTAACTTAATGGGGCTGGCGCCACCTCTAAATATATTTTTTTCAAAACCAAAAAAATAATGGATTATTTTTGTGTTGATACCGGAGTGGTTTAAAAAAAAATAAAAGCTCTTTAAATTTTTCAAAGACTTGTGTGATTATATTCTCTGTTTAATTGTTTAAAAATTATTTATTAAACAACAAAGTTGAAATTTTTTTTTTTAACTTTTCCCAAGTGCCATTTCGTTTAAGACATTCAGGTTGATCAAAGAAGATCTTAAAACAGTGTTACAACTATATAAGAAAAATTTCCAGTTGTTTAGAATTATTTAAAAAAAATTGTTGTTGTGTTATAAACAAATTAATGAAGAAAAGTCATTTTTTGGGATTGGCAATGTTTAGCTCATTGAAATTAATAGATTTTGTATAAAATGTGAGAGAAATGAATGTTCCATTACCATTAATTTGTTTATAAAAATTGTTTAAACAATTACAGAAAAGCATATATTCTTAATTAATGGTAATGGAACATTGATTTAAATGAATTAATAGGTTTTGTATAAAATGTGAGAGAATTATTAATTTCAATGAGCTAAACATTGCCAATCCCAAAAAAATGACTTCTCTTCATTAATTTGTTTATAACACAATAATTTTTTTTTTAAATTATTCTAACCAACTGGAAATTATTCCCATATAGTTGTAAAACTGTTGTCAGATCTTCTTTGATCAATCTGAATGTCTTAAACGAAATGGCACTTGGGAAAAGTTGAAAAAAAATGCAACTTTGTTGTTAAATAAGAAATTTTTAAAGGATTAAAAAAAATTAATCACACAAATCTTTTCTTCTCAAAATTTAAAGAGCTTTTATTTAAAAAAAAACGTTTGAATCGGATGAATAGTGTAGGCTAAAAATTGATTTGTCCACGAATACTTTTTTTGCCCCACTGGGCCTCGGGTGGATGACAATTCAGCCCATCACTCGACGATACTCGAAATTGGAAAGAAACAGTCTCAAAATGATGAATTTTCCCTAGATTCTCAAAATGAGTCTGCGAAGCTCATTTTTATTGCAACTTAAAACTACCCTAATTTTGGCGTACTTTTGAGGATCGGCGTTTTACTGTGTTGAAGGGTACGTGGGTTAGCGTTCGCAGATGATAAGGTTGTCATGGCAGAATCAACCGAAGACTTGCAAAAATTGTTGAACAAACTGAATACAAGTATGAGGAAAATGGGCCTCAAAATTAATGTTATTAATTAATTACTTGATTAATACTATTTGACAGGAATAAAAGTAAATAAAAAAATAAAAGCTGTAAATGACAGCGTGCCCAGAGGCAGACCGCGGAAAGATTCATCAACTATATAATTAACCCAAAAAATAATAACTTTTCACAATTTACAGTCGAGAAAAAAATTGTTCAAACCAATCATAATTCTTTAAAAATTTTAAAATCAGTCAAAAAATACTTAGCAATTTGTGAAAAAAATACCGTCTTCCGCATGAATTTTGCATAAAAATGATGTTTTACATTTTTCTGACATTTTGCCGGCAAAATACAAGGAGGTTGGGGGAGTCAGAATCAAAAGTTATTACAAAAAGTAAATAACAAATACTTCTTTTTCCTCTTTTTTCGATAATCGAGCTTTTCCCATTTTAAACCCCAAGTTAATTTCAAAAGCCCGAGGTCTCTGGTTAATATTGACCGATTTGCAAAAAATGTGTGATGTAGTTTACGAATAGTTCCTTATTAATTTCATAATTTATTTATCATTTTGTGCCAGTATTAATAAATCTTTTGCCCTTGAACAGAAGAAATTACACGCGCGTGTAGCGTGCAGTTGACGTTGTTATGTTTTTGCATAATAAACATCACGCTCAAACCAATATTGGTTTATGAAAAAAAGCATGAATAATTTAGAACCTATTTTTCTTCACGAATCGTGTATCATTTTATATTGAGGTCATATGTGAAAATTATTTGCTAACTGACAACGTGATATATTGAATATTGATGATTTAAACAATCCCAATTACGTCGTGAATAAATATAACAAACTTTCCACACTCTTCATGACGACTGAGCAATCTTCCTCTATCGTTTAAAAAATGTGGATCGTTAATTGTGCTCTCGTCACGTTTTTTATTTTTCTTAGTTTTATTGGTAAGTAATACTGTAATAAAATTAAGATATTGATATTAGTGTTCCGCATTTGACCGGTTAAATGTTTAAACAATTCAAACGATTTCTACGTTTTATTATTCATACCAAAAGACATATCTCAGGCCAAAATGCTTTACAAACAGGAAAAATAAGGAGATTTTATACGAAAATAAATTCTTTTAAACAAAATTAATGTGGGTACTATATCAAATTCAATTTGAAACGCTTTCCTAACACTTTTAGTAAAAATTTAACAAATTAGATGAATTTTTAACCAAACAGTTCGATTTGCAACAACTGAAAAGATGAATGTTCAACCAAGAAGATTAATTTTCCACCAAAAAAGTCAAATTTTTAACAAAATACATGAATTTTCAACCTAATGGTTCAATTTTCTTGGGCTCTTTTAATTTATTTCGCATTTGAATGGAAAAACGAGAAAATGGGGGAAGAGTCAAACAGGAGAAAAGAGAATAAATAAAATTTTCGATAATTCAGACTAAAGAATAATAGTTTAAATAAACATTGAAGTTTATTTTTGATGATATAAAAATATTCGGTCAGAAAATTAAAAACTTTTTCATGAAAATAAAGTTAATTATAAACTGCACGTTTTTATTCCCGCATAGAAAATTCGATTGGGGCCAAACTGGGCCTCAGTCAGGTTTCCCAACTACCAATTAGGCACCAGTTTGGCACCCCAATTACTCCCAAATTGGGCTCCGGTCAGGCTTGTAACAATCCTAATTATGCCTAATTAACTCAAAAAGATAATTTTTCATTAATATTATATTAATAAAACATTTTGTTTATGTGCTGTACTTAAACATTTTATTTTAATGAACAATACAAACTTTATTTTGTTTCTAAAAGCGGAAGTTAGTATTTTTGGATGCGATGGTGTAAGAATGAAATTGCAATCACATTCTTTTTCTGCCATCCTTATGTCAAAATGCCTGTTCGAAAAACAGACAGTAAAATATTATACAAGGATTAGTTTGACGGTCTTTATAAAAACTGACTATTATTCACTTGCAACTTTACTTTGCATTTACGCGATTTACGCGGTTACACCATTACGTGTCCTCCAAAAGAACGAAAACGTCCATAAAGCATCAGTGAACAAAACGAACGACTGAGGGCGCTAGCATAGTTTAACGCCACATTCTGATTGGTCAAAATGACATCATGAAAAAGCGCGGGTAATTTTAAAATGCATCAAAACCTAAACAGAAGAAATAAATATAATACACTGAGAAAAATGTGTTGTTTGTACAACAAAATAAATTCATTGGTATTTGTGCAGCCATTTTTTTCCACCAAATTTTGATTTGCATGGCAAAGCGTTATAGACCGTTTATTCATTGCGTAGGGTGGGTCGAAAAAATAAAATGTTAGAAATAAAAAAAAATCTTATTAAGGAAAACTTTTATTTTGGGTTACTTATGAACTGTGAAAAATCTTTAAAAACATCGATCTATATCTTGGGTAAAACTAATCTGATCCCTAACGAAGTGTCCGTATATGGGTAATTGTCAAATTGTAGGCAAATTTTAGCACCTATAGTGGCAATCACATTATTATTAGGAATTAAATATTTCATAACGGAAATTGATCTTATCGCATCTAAAAATTTAAAATCCAAAAGGGATTTGATGAAAGAGAGCGCGAGCTTTTAAAAAGTTCAAAAGTGAATAATGTAACGCATGCCATTCAGGGAAAACGAAATATTTAACTCTTGTACCGTACGGTAATGATGCGAGAACAATTATGAAGTTCAGCCTTTTTTAATATTTATAAAAAGATAACAGATTTTCATCATAAAAAGTCACCTACTTATGAAAGAAAACAGCGCTGAGCAAGTAACGAAATGGTTTTTATAATTTTTTTCCTTCCGAAACTGGTTTTTAACGCACGTACGGGAATGACGTTTTTGTTGTCAAAATGCACTTTTCAGTTTTAATATCAGATTCACAAAAAAAAGAGTTAATATTTTAAGCTCAATTTTATAGAATCTTGTATTAAACGATACGCCTAATATTTCTGTATTTATTAATCAACTGTAACTACAATATTTTACTAGAAAGAAAGACGTACGGTAATGACGTCTCAAATGACAAAAATCGAAGGACAGACTTTAAGGTTTTTACAATATTATTTATTTGACTTGAAAAATGTGCATACATTAAATTTATGTCATCTAAAGTTTATAAACTTGATACGTTAAGCGTTGTTCAGGTTACTGTCTAAAAAAAGGAGAAAATCAGTTTATCCTTGTGCAAAGTGAGGTTGGGACGCCGTACGGTAATGACGTTTGGGGAGTTCTTATACTAAATTAAAGTTAATAGCAACAGAAAGCAAAAGCAAAAAAAGAATTGACCATTTTGTAGAGGATGATGATAAGTATTTATTAAATTAAAAAAAAATCAGTACGAGTTTCTAAGTTAATGTTATATTACTGGGACTTCAAGTTTGCCTTCAATTTGACAATTACCCATATATGCGCTTCTATCATGTAAGTTTTAATAATTAAAAATTCCGAGCAGCAAATATTTTCTATGTTTATGGTCGGAGTGCATCTAGCCTATAATGGAAGCAATATATTTGATTAATTAATCACATTTTTCTAAAGTAGGACGCCCAATTGGGGCTACATTGATGCCCAAGAACTATTTGGGCAAATCGGGCACATTTTCACACGGTTTTCAGGCTGAACACTTTTAAATCCGGACTGCACAAAGTGTGTAGGTCGGCCTACGCAACATTTAAAGTATGCAGCTCCACGTCACATTTAGGCGGTGTACCGCGCCACGTCGCGTTTAGGCGTTGTACAGCCCTCCGTCGCGTTCGATAGCAGAATAGCTTCAGGTCCTATGCTTATATGCAGGACTGGGAGATCTACAGCGATCAAAAGCGACGAAGAGCTGTACACAGCCCAAACGCGACTTGAAGCTGTATGGAATGGAAGCGTCGAAATGTCTAAACATATAAACGTAGAAATTATTCGAATTGTTTAAACATTGAACCGGTCAAATGTGGTGCACTAATTTATATGTCCTATCCACTTATTTCAAATAATTAAAAAAAAAAACCTAATTCATCAATTTTTGCAGATTCAAGTGCATCTTTGGATGAACATGGAAATTTCGGCTCATCAAATCAACAAAATCTCATACCTGATCCTGGATATAATTCAAGGCATCATGAAAATAACTTAGATTTTCAAAATTTTCCACGAATGAACGAATTCCATTATTCGGGGACACTTCA
>CAKNYM010046999.1:49565-60257 GCA_932195095.1 Andricus curvator | reverse complement strand
TCCATATTTCCCCTCACTTCCTCCACCCCCGTCATTTCCCCACAGTACCCCTCCCTTACCCAACTTTTTCCTTATCTACTCCTCCATATTTCCCCTTACTTCATCTACCCCCGTTATTTCTCCACAGTACCCTTCTCTTAACCAACTTTTTCCTCATCTACGTCCCTCCATATTTCACTTCACTTCCTCTACCCCCGTCATTTCCCTGAAGGACTCCTCCCTCACCCTACTTTTTCCTCATCTACTTTCCCCTATATTTCACCTCACTTCCTCTACCCCCGTCATTTCCCCACAGTACCCCTCCCTTACCCAACTTTTTTCTTATCTACTTCTCCATATTTCCCCTTACTTCCTCTACCCTCGTCATTTCTTCACAGTACCCTTCTCTTTACCAACTTTTTCTTCATCTACGTCCCTCCATATTTCACCTCACTTTCTCTACCCCCGTAATTTCCCAACAGTACCCCTCCTTTTCCTATATTCTTCCTCATCTACTTCGCCACCATATTTTTCCTCACTTACTCTACCCCCATCATTTCCCCAAAGTTCCCCTAGTTCCACACCTCTCATTTCTCCTACTTACTTACTTTCAGTATCCCCACTTCCCCTACACTGCATCACTTATCCCCTACTCCCCCTTATCTCATTTTCCCTACTTCCCCTCCCATAATGCATGCTGAGTTGTGAGTTCCCCTTACATCCCCTTCTTGGAAAAAAGTACGACGCATAGTGGGGCCAAAAAATATCTGTGGACAAATTAGTATTCAGATTTGAACGATTAACCGATTTGAACGTGCTTTCTTTTAAATTAAAGCCAATAATATTCCGCAAAAAATCTGTCATGGACGATTTTGCAAAAAAAAATTTTTTTTTTTTTTTTATTTCACAACAATAATGAGAAAACGAAAAATTTGCAATCAAAGAGATGATTTTTTTTCAAATTTTCAACTAAAAAAAAAGATAGATTTACAACCAAAAATGGAATAGTTAAATTTTCAAAAATTAATTTTCAACCAGAAAAGAAACGAATTTAACTATTTCGTTGAAAATTAACTTTTTTAACTGAAAATTTAACTTTTCCACTTTTTATTATATATTTACCTTTTTCACTTGAAAATTCATCTTTTTGGTTAAAATTTTTTTTCTCTGTTGAAAATTAAACTATTTGTTTGAAAACTCATGTAATTTGTTAAAAATTTTTTTGGTAGAAAATTAATTTTCTTGGTTGAAAGTAAAACTATTTTTTTTTATATTCAGTTTTCCGGTTGAAGATTCTTGATTTTATTTAAAAATGTTCTCGTTGAAAATTTTACTATTTTCTTGAAAATTTGTTTTTTGGTAAAACATTACTATTTTTTAACTGAAAATTTAACTATTTCATTTTTGTCGACAATTTGTGTTTCTTAGTTGAAAATTCATCCATTTCGTTTAAATTTCGTGTTTTTTGGTGAAAAATTAAGATTTTTGCTTGAAAATTCAACTACTTGGTTGAAACTTGAACTACTTTGTCAAAAATTTACTTTTTGGCTGAAGATGCAACATTTTAGTTAAAAATTTAACTCTAGTTGAAAATTGAACTACTTTATTGAAATTTTGTGTTGGTAACAGCTGGTTGAATTCATAAAAGTTAATAAATCATTTTTTATAAACAATTATCCACAGCAGGTATTTATGATGAAATGAATCAAGTTTTTTTTTCTAGTGAAGCAGCCAAAAATTATATGGAAACGTCACTTATCAGATTTAGTCATACAATAGCAATTGATGATTGTTTAAAACATTTAATTAACAAATGTACTGTATGGTTATTTTTAGAGTTAAAAATATGGTTTTTTCAACGAAATGAAGTGTGAATAAATCATTTGTAGACATTTAGGGATCTCACATGAAAATCAACAAATTTTATTGTTAACAACAATTGTTTAAACAAATTCTTATCACCTTAGACATTTTTTAGGAAAAAAATTGCGTTTGTTTTCAGGTATTAGCAGCCTGATATTTAGCAATGGCTCTGTGATATCGATCGATAAAAATTGATAATTGTTTCAACAAACCTAATTAACAAATGCATTTTTCGGCTATTTCTAAAGGTAAAAACTTGTGTTTTTAAATTAAAATTTTTTTTTTTTTAGAAATCTTAATAACGCTCCACTGGGGCATGGCAACCCTGAAAAGGGGATTTTTTCCGATAAAATGGGATTTTCTTTATTATTAAAAACATTTTATATCATATGGGTATTTCGTGAAAATTCGTCTTTTTGGATGAATTCAATTGTTTTTAATTAAAAATTAAAATCCGTTTTGGTCGAAATATCAATTATTGCATTTTTTGTTGAGAATTCATATTTTCTGTTTGAAATTTTAACTATTTTGTTGAAAGTTGAACTACTTTGTTCAAAATTAATTTTTGGGTATGAAGGTTCATAATTTCAGATCAAAATTCATCTATTTGGTTGAAAATGTACGTATTTAGTTCAAAATGCGGATTTTTGAATTGAATTCAACTTTTTTTTAAATTGAAAGTTCATTTTTTTGTCAGAATTCAACTGTTTTTTATTTATAATAATTTTTTTTTTTTGATATATCATTTATTACATTTTTTGTTGAAAATTCATTTTTTTGCTTAAAAATTTTATTATTTGATTGAAAAGTTAGTTATTTAGTTGAAAATAAGACTTTTTTGCTTAAATTCATATTTCATATTTTCGGGTTGAAAATTAAACTGTTTTTTAGAAAATTCGTCCTCTTGGCTGGAAAATTCAACAGTTTGGTAGATAATTAAACTATTTGGTTGACAATTCAACTGTTTTCTTGAAAATTAGCGTTTTCGAAGAAAATTAGGATTTTTGGGTTAAAATTTCTACTGTTATGTAGAAAATTCTCCTTTCTGGCTTGAAAAATAAACAATTGAGTTAAAAATTCATGTATTTTCTTGAAAATTTTACTTTTTTTTAAAAAAAATTCTTCTTCTTGGTGGATAATTCATCTTTTTGGTAGAAAATGTACCTGTTTAGTTTAAAATGCGTATTTTTAAGATGAATTTACCTGTTTTTTATTTAAAATTAATTAATTATTTTGGGTTGAAAATTCAATTGCTTTGTTAAACATTTCTTTTTTCGGGTTAAATATTCTAATATTTTTGTCAAAAATTCATTTATTTAAGTTAAAAATTGAACTGCTTTGAAGAAAATTGATTCTTTTGTTTTCAAAATTCAAAAATTTGGTAGATGAGTCAACTACTGGGTTGAAAAGTTCAATATTTGATTGAAAAATATCGTTATGGTTGTAAATCCATATTTTCTGGTTGAAAATTTAACTGTTTTGTTGAAATTTGTAAAAAATTCTTATTTTTTCCTCAAAAATTTAACCATTTGGTAGATAATTCAAATTTTTGGTTGAAAAATTAACTTTTTGTGAAAAATTCTTATTTTTGGGTTGAAATTCAAACTTTTTTTTTGTCGAAAATTTGTCTGTTTGGCTTGAAAATTCAACAATTTGTTAAAAATTCTTTTACTGAAAAATCTGTCTTGGTTGAAGATTAATTTCTTTAGCTGAAAATTTAACTACATTGAAAATTCACATTTTCGGTTTGAAATTTAATCTGTTTTGTAGATGATACTATAATAAGATACTATAGTCTTTTTCGTTAAGAATTCATTTTTCTTTATTCAAAATTAAACTACCTGGTTAAGAGTTGAATGGTTTTGAAACAATTAATTTTTTTATTGAAGATTCATCATTTTAGTTGAAAATTCATCTCTTCGGTTAAAAAGTCGTCTTTTTTAGTAGAAAATTTGTCTTCTTGGTTGAAAATTAATCTTTTTTTTGAAAATTCAACTATCTGGTTGAAAATTCATCTATTTTTAAAAAATGCAATATTTTTACTTAAAATATTATGAATTTAAAGCGTTTCAATTTGAATTTAATATTAGTATATCCACATTATATTTTTTTGAAATAATGTATTCCCCTATTTTCGTGAAAAATTTCCTTACTTCTTCTGTTTTTAGAGCGAATAAATCGTTCAGGAAATATTTGAAATTGGCATAAGTAAAAAAAAAAAAATCTCTTTCAAATCGTCTTAATTACTAATGTCTTGATTTTTTTCATGGTTCTTGAAAAATGAATAGAAAATTTGTAAAAAAAAGGGAAAATGGGAAAAGTAAGTCAGAAATCACGATTTCATGTGCCTTACGGGATTTTTAAAATAGACCCGCCAGATGCAATAACCAGCCCGACGCTCGAAAACGCGTAAAAGTATTGTCCGATCGTCTCAAAGAAAGAAAATTTTCAAAATCGAAAAATCAATTTTTGGAAACGTAGAATTATAGATAATAAGGAAGTGAAACTTGTTTCTCTAAGAATTTTTTTGCCAAACGTTTATTTTTAATAATACAAACGAAATATTGTAAAAAAGTATTATTGAAATGAGTTCATATTTGTAGGACTTATTCAAGATACTCTAGCGATGCCTAGGAAATAATGAAAAAGTTAACAATCGCTTATTGTTCAATAATATTTAATTGTAAAATGCGGTCATTCGATAATTCTGTTTTCTTGGTTTCTCCCGTAAAAAGTATCTAGGTAACTTCGACTTTCAAACAACTTCCAGTGAGTGATTCTTACAGCAATGTTAAATGAAGTTTCTTGGAAACTCTCATATCGAATCGTTTAAAATTTACTGAGATATTCAGCTTTGGAAAAAGTACTCGACGTCTGCCCGCGCTGTTAGCTAATGCGCCGCGAGGACTGCTCTGTCAGGCAGCGTTCTCGAAGTTCAGTCTGCGCGCGCAGACGTCGAGCACTTTTTCCAAAGCTGAATATCTCAGTAAAGCGTCGGGCTGGTTATTGCATCCGGCGGGTCAATTAATGGGGGAAAAGGGTACGAACTGTGACCCCTGTACTAGAAATTAATAATTTTGCAATTCAAAAAAGGTACCTGTTTCTTTCACAGGACAATGTTGCTCCACCCGATTATTTTGCTGCGACGAATTTTGTTCGTGTCGAGGAACTGCCATTGGAACTAAGTACTGAACTTCAACTTCTCTTTTGACTCCACTCAAAATTTGTTCCGCACAATGTTCCAAAGTTACGGAATTTATAATATTTTCTGTTTCTTCATCAGGAGGCTGAGCGATACTGGCTGTAGCGGCTTCAACTTCATCCATCATGACCATTTGACTGAAATATCAAACACATATTTTGGAATGAGATGTCAAATTTATTTCTAAAAAAATTTATTTATTTAGAAAAATATGTATAGTTAATGGGTTCATTTGGTGGCTGCACAGTGGGGAAAATGACTTTTTTGGTTCAAAATAACGTGCAGCCCACAAATATTGACCGATTTCAACAAAAAAAATTTGAAAAAAAGCCAATAAGATTTCTTAGAGAGCTGTCGAGCCTGATTTATAAATTAGGCTTACAATTTTTTTATAAATAAACAAATATGACGAAAAAGATGGGCATTTTTTCTATTTGACGTTCCCAGTGCTCGTCAATAACAGGAAAAATGTTAAAATCACCTAATTTTCATAGAGTAAAATTAGTTAAAGATGTTCCAATATTATATAATGAACAAAAAAGTTTTATAAACAAATTATTTGTTCAGGGAATATTTTCTACGATTTTCCATAATTTTACGTTTTTTTTTATATTGCAAGAAATTTGAATGAAAACAATATTATGATAAAAAAATTTTTTCTCAAGGTCATAATTGTTTATATTATAAACAAATTTAATAAACAAATGCATTATTCAGGCATTTTTCGGCAACATTCATAATTAGTTGTTAAATGTTATAATTTTTGTAAACAAATTTAATGAAAAAATGCATTTTTGGGGCATCTGTCGACAGAAAAATTCTTTTTTTTTACATCAGACTTTTTAATTGGGATCTTCATAATAAATTCAACAACATTCATGACGAGTTGATGAATTTTATGATTTTTTCAAACAAATTTGACAAAACGTATAAAAATAAAAAAACAATAAATAAATAAAATAAAAATAAAATTTTTTTAAGTAAATAAACATTTTGATAAATGCATTATTCGGGCATCTGTGGATGAAAAAATTCATTTTTTTACGATGACAGTCTTTTTAATTGTGAACTTCACGATAATTTCAGCGAAATTTGTTATTTGCTTTAAAAAATCATAAAATTTATCAACTAAATATAAATTCTTTTGAAGTTATTATAAAGTTCCTAATTAAAAAAATTGACATCGGGAAAAAACGAAATTTTCTGTCGAAAAATGCCTGATTAATGCAGTTGTTTATTAAATTTGTTTATATTATTAACAATAATAATCTGAAGAAGACATTTTTTTATCATTATATTGTTTTTATCCAAATTTCTTGCAATACAACTGAAAAAATTCTGGAAAATCGTAGAAAACATTCTTTAAACAAATAATTGGTTTATAAACCATTTTTTTGTTTATTATATAATATTGGAACATCTTTAAATAATGTTACTCTATGAAACTTAGGCGATTTCAACAATTTTCCTGTTATTGACGAGCACTGGGAACGTCAAATAGAAAAAATGGCCATTTTTTCGTCATATTTGTTTATTTATAAAAAAATTGTAAGCCTAATTTAAAAATCAGGCTCGACAGCTCTTTTAGAAATCTTATCAGCTTTTTTTTTCAAATTTTTTTTGTCGAAATCGGTCAATATTTGTGGACTGTACAGTATTTGAGCCAACTTCCCCTCACGCAGCTGAGGGACCACCAGACTGCTACTGCCGACACTTTCCAGCGGGGATCCTTTGTACTTAATTAGGAATAAAATACGAACCATACCATTTTTTTTTATTTGCAATTTGGAATTTAGAAATATTATATTTGAAATCTGTGATATTTGGCAAAGTAGTGGCATCGTTAGAAAAAAACGTCAAATATTCTCAATAGTGGCGCGGGTTCGAATCCTGCAAGTTTCAAGTTTCGGAATTATCAGATACAGTGCACTTTTTTCTAATTTTCAACTTATTAATACAGGTCACACACAGATTTAATTTCCAAAAATCGTATATTTGAAATATATTTCTAAATTGCTAATTGCAAAATTAAAAAATGTTATTTTTCCAATTTTATTCATCATCAAGTAGAAAGTACCCGCGCTGGCAAGGGTCCAGAGGTCGCACTTGTTACCCGATTTTAATTTTTTTTTAACTCAGCATTGAATTCCCGACAAACGTGAGAAAAGCGATTTTTTATTATTTGTTTAAACAAACTGTGTTAATAAATATGGCGGAAAAAATAGGAAATTTCAAATTATTATTTTTTATAGAAGTGCAAACAACGTAACTATACTCTAAATTGTCGAAAATCGATGCATAAATATTCACTTAATGTGAATAATTTGTTTAATAAACAAAACATCTGTTGTAAACAAATTTTATAAACAAAATATGTGGTTTTTCCTTTTTTTATCAGCGCAACCATTTTTTTGTTATCAAAAACAAAAGAAATTAACACAGAGTACTATATGATGAAAAAAATTTATAAAAATTAATGTTTATAATTGTTGTAAACAAAATACGTAAACTTATCGTCAAAATGTGCATTTTCCGGTCCAGAAATTTCTTTTTCCAATCAGACGATACTATTATGGACAAAGAGATATCACAGTGGTATAAATAACACCTTTTAATTATTAACTGTCATTGTTATTAAAAAATGATATAAACAAATTGTCCAAATACGAATTTTGTATTCGAATTTTTTTCTGAATCATGCAATACTGTTGAAGTCTAGGGGATACAAAATTGTTACAAAGGTTACCTTTTAATTGTTTGCTGTAATTGTTATTAACAAATTACATAAACAAATTCTCCAAATATGAATTTTTTATTTGAATTATTTTTTCTTTGCAATACAGTGCTGTTAAAGTCTGAGGGATACAAAATTGTTATCAATGTTACCTTTTAATTGTTTACTGTAATTGTTATTAACAAATTATATGAACAAATTCTTTAAATATGCACTTTTTATTCGAAATTATTTTTCTTAGTCATACAGTACTGTTAAAGATTTATAAAAATTAAAAAAAATATGTACACAAAACTTGTATTGGTAACTAATTATTGACGACATCCTCCAGCAATTCATAGTGCAATTCATTTTTAATAACAATTACAGTTAATAATTAAAAGGTGAAATTTATACCACGGTGATATCCATTTGTCCATAATAGTATCGTCAGATTAAAAAAAAAATTTCTTGACCGGAAAATGTACATTTTGACGATATGTTTACGTATTTTGTTTATACCAATTATAAACATTCATTTTTATTTCTTTTTTTTATTATTCAATGCTCTGTGTTATTTTTGTTTTGTTTTTAATACCAATAAAATTTCTTGCGCTAAAAAAAAAGGAAAAACTACATATTTGTTTATAAAGTTTGTTTAGAACAAATATTTTCTTTATTAAACAAATTATTTACATTCGGTGAATATTTATGCATGCATTTTCCACGATTTAGAGTATAGTTTCGTTGTTTGCACTTCAATAAAAAATAATAATTTGAAATTTCCTATTTTTTCCGCCATATTTATTAACACAGAAATTTGTTTAAACAAAAAATAAAAAATCGCTTTCCCTACTTTTGTGGGGATTTTAATGCTGACTTTTTTTTTTAAACCTAAAATCGGATAAAAAGTGCGACCTCTGGACGAATTTGACCGCGAAAATCCATTTCTGGGCCACTGTGCTGCGTGAGGGGAAGCTGGGCAGTGGGGGTAGGACAAGCAGGTAGACGGTGATAAAATGGACATCGCCCACAGATGGCCATTAAATGGGCGTCACCCACAGATGGCCATTAAATGGACATGACCCACAGATGGGCATTAAATGGGCATCGCCCACATATGGCCATTAAATGGGCATCGCCCACATATGACTATTAAATGGGCATCGCCCACATATGACTATTAAATGGACATCGTCCACATGTGGCCATTAAATGGACATCGCCCGCATATGGCCATTAAATGGACATCGCCCGCATATGGCCATTAAATGGGTATCGCCCACATATAGCCATTAAATGGGCATCGCCCAGATATGACTATTAAATGGACATCGCCCACGTATGGACATTAAATGGGCATCGCCCACATATGGCCATTAAATGGGTATCGCCCACATATAGCCATTAAATGGACATGGTCCACAGATGGCCATTAAATGGGAATCGCCCAGTTAAAAGATATTTTAAAATCAAAAATAGAAAATACCTAGAAACTTCAGAATTTCTGTAATTGTTGCTCTCTATCACAGGTGTTTTGTATCCACTGTTCAAAATATGACGAGATCTTAGATCATCCTGATTTGCGATTGCCCAAAGATGTCCTGCTCCATGTGGAGCTTTTGATCCTTTTCGAAAATGAGGATTTATGGACAGATTGTGTCGCACTGAGTTTTTCCAACGGTCGTCATTACTTTTGTAATACGGGAAGTGCTCTCTGAGGAAGAAATTTTTTTTCATTAATCATCTATTAATGAATTTTACCTGCAGGAAAAATTTAATTATGAATTGATAGATAAATACAAAATTAGATTGTTTTGATTCCATTTTTTTCTTTAATTTTGAAGAAATTGAGACTAAAATGTTTAATTTCTAACATTTAGTTGAAAACTATTCAAAATAAATAAATTGTTTTCAACACGTCAAATTTTAAAAACGTACAATTTCAAACGTTTTAATTTCAAATTGTTTAATTCCAAACACTTTATATAAATTATTGAATTTTAAATATTTTTTAAATGCTGTCCAATTATTTGAAGGCTCTAAAATATTGAATTTATTCGACATAGAATCCTACAAATTTGAAATTTTATCTATTTAAAAGTGTACAATTATTTTATTAAAAAGTATTTCATTGTGAAATTTACTGTTCAATTCAATAATGACCCATTTTCAAAATTTCTAACCATTGACGCCCCAAAAACCCCCGACGCACAAAAATTAATTTTTTTTTTAGAGCATAGGCTATAACTTTTTTCAGTTCATATTTTTTTGTCCGAGGATTAATTTCAATAATATAAATTTAAAACGAAACAAAATTTTTCCCGAAAATCAGTACACTCCAGGCGCCAGAAAGTTCGAAAACGCAACCGCATTGGGTCTCAATAAATGAAAATTTTCATACTCGCAAAATTTGTTTCAAAATATAGGCTCGCATAGAATAACAAATTGGAACTTTTTTTATTTCCTTTTTTGTGTCGGATCATTAGTTTTAACAATAACAATTAAAGACTGAAAAAAATGCTGAAAATCAATAAGTCATTAAAACATAAATCGCCATAACTCGGCCAAACATTATTGAAACGTTTTGAAATGTGGTACACATACAAAGTATACTTAAGGGATGCCTAAAAAACAATACAAATTTTAGAAATTACATTTCGTTCAACAATATTCAATTGTAAGTTAAGACCGGTCGGTAAGTATCGAGGGAACTTCAGATTTGAAACAACTTCCAGCGAGAAAGTTGTTCTATACAGTTGAAAGAAGATTTCTGGAAAGATTTAGATAGATTCAATAAAAATTGGCGGAAATATGTACTTTGTAAGATAGTGCCCCAGCTGAAAATAGCTGTCCAGGAACCTCGGAGGATCCTGGACATGTTGCCTGACCCGATTCTGCACACGAACCTGCACAGGTAATCTTGATGTTTCCT
>CAKNYM010046999.1:27665-38705 GCA_932195095.1 Andricus curvator | reverse complement strand
AGAATGAATTTTCAACAAAATAGTTCATTTTCAGCTGAAGAAATAAATTTTCAACTAAAATTATAAATTTTCAACAAAAAAAAAGTCTATTTTTTCGGTTAAATTTGTAACCAAAGAGATAAATTTTCGATTAAAATAATTAATCTTCCAGCAAAAAAATTAATTTTTAACAAAATAGTTCATCTTTAAACCAGGTAGTTGAATTTTCATCTTAAAAAGATACATTTTCAACCAAAAAGTTTAATTTTGAACCAAAAAAGAATGAATTTTCTAATCAAATAGTTAATTTTCAACCAAAAATAAATTTTCCACTAAAATTATAAATCTTCAACCAGAAAAAAAAATATTTTTGTTTGGTAAAATTTGTAACCAAATAGATAAATTTTCGGCTAAAATAATTAATCTTCCACCAAAAAAATTAATTTTCAACAAAATAGTCCAACTTTAAACCAGTTAGTTGAATTTTCAACATGAAAAGGGGAATTTTAAAACCAAAAATTTTAATTTTCAACCAAAAAAAGAATGAATTCTCAACATAATAGTTAATTTTTAACTAAAGAAATACATTTTCAACTAAAATTAAAATTATACAACCAAAAAAAATATTTTTTTTTCGGTTGAATTTGTAACCAACTTTTCAACTAACATAATTAATCTTCCAACAAAAAAATTAATTTTTAACAAAATAGTTCAACTTTAAACCAGTTAGTTGAATTTTCAACTTGAAGAGAGGAATTTTTAATTAAAAAGTTTAATTTTGAACCAAAAAAGAATGAATTTCCTAACAAAATAGTTAATTTTCAACAAAAAATAAAATCAATTTTCAACTAAAATTATAAATCTTCAACCAGGAAAAAAAAATTTTTTTTTAGTAAAATTTGTAACAAAAGAGATCAATTTCCGGCTGAAATAATTAATCTTCCACCAAAAAAATTAAATTTCAACAAAGTAGTTCAACTTTTAACCAGTTGAATTTTCAGCTTGAAAAGGGGAATTTTAAAACCAAAAAATTTAATTTTCAACTATAAAAAGAATAAATTTTCAACAAAATAGTTAATTTTCAGCTGAAGAAATTAAATTTCAACTAAAATTACAAATCTTCAACCAAAAAAAAAAAAATCTATTTTTTCGGTTAAGTTTGTAACCAAAGAGATAAATTTTCGACTAAAATAATTAATCTTCTAACAAAAAAATTAATTTTTAACAAAGTAGTTCATCTTTAAACCAGGTAGTTGAATTTTCAACTTAAAAAGAGACATTTTCAACCAAAAAGTTTAATTTTGAACCAAAAAAGAATGAATTTCCTAACAGAATAGTTAATTTTCAACTAAGAAAAATAAATTTTCAACTAAAATGATAAATCTTCAACCAGGAAAAAAATTTTTTTTGTAGTAAAATTTGTAACCAAAGTGATACTTTTTGTCTAAAATAATTAATCTTCCACCAAATAAATTAATTTTCAATAAAATAGTTCAAAGTTAAACAAGTTAGTTGAATTTTCAACTTGAAAAGAGACATTTTCAACCAAAAAGATTACTTTTCAACCATAAAAATAATGAATTCTCAACAAAATAGTTAATTTTCAACTAAAAAAATAAATTTTCAACTAAAATTATAAATCTTCAACCAGGAAAAAACATTTTTTTTCAGTAAAATTTGTAACCAAAGAGATAAATTTTCGACTAAAATAATTAATCTTCCACCAACAAAATTAATTTTCAACAAAGTAGTTCAACTTTTAACCAGTTAGTTGAATTTTCAACTTGAAAAAGGGAATTTCAAAACCAAAAATTTTAATTTTCAACCAAAAAAAAGAATGAATTCTCAACTAAAGAAAGAAATTTTCAACTAAAATTATAAATCTTCAAGCAAAAAAAAAAATTTATTTTTTTTCGGTTGAATTTGCAACCAATGAGATAAATTTTCAAATAAAATAAGTAATCTTCCACCAAAAAAATTAATTTTCAACAAAATAGTTCAACCTTAAACCAGTTAGTTGAATTTTCAACTTGAAAAGAGAAATTTTCAACCAAAAGGATTAATTTTCAACCATAAAAAGAATGAATTTCCTAACAAAATAGTTAATTTTCAATTAAAAATAAATTTTCAACTAAAATTCTAATTCTAAAACCAAAAAAAATATATATTTTTTCGGTTGAATTTGTAACTAAAGAGATCAATTTTCAAATAAAATAATTATTCTTCCACAGAAAAAATTAATCTTCAACAAAGTAGTTCAACTTTAAACCAGATAGTTGAATTTTCAACTTGAAAAGAGGAATTTTAAAACCAAAAAATTTAATTTTCAACTATAAAAAGAATGAATTTCCAACAAAATAGTTAATTTTCAGCTGCAGAAATAAAGTTTTAACTAAAATTATAATTCTTCAACCAAAAAAAAATCTATTTTTTCGGTTAAAATTGTAACCAAAGAGATAAATTTTCGACTAAAATAACACAGCCACACAAAAAAAATCTTTTTGCGGATCTGGAGGTCAGACCATGTTTACTATAGGCTCTTGGGGTCGCTGAATCCGAATCCGAGGTCCAAAAAACCCCAGCACGTCAGGGTTCTGACATAACCTCAAAAAACCTCAAAAAAATATTTTTTCGGGCTGGAGGTCAGACCATGTTTACTATATGTTTTTGGGGTCGCTGAATCCGAATCAGAGGTCCAAAAAAAACCCAGCATGTCAGGGTTCTGACATAACCTCAAAAAAACCGTATAAAAAATCTTTTTTCATGTCTGGAATTCAAACCATGTTTACTATATGTCTTTAGGGTCGCTGAATCCGAATCCGGGGTCCAAAAACCCCCAGCACGTCAGAATTCTGACATAAACTCAAAAAATCTCATGAAAATTTTGTTCGAGTCTGGGGATCAGACCATGTTTATTATATGTTTTTGGGGTCGCTGAATCCGAATCCTGAGGATCCGACTGTCTGCATCGTAAAACGCTTGGGTGCGCCTGCCATGACGGCATCAAAGCCGTACTCCAGGGACTTAGCCGGATCACAGGCTCATTCCGTTGCCCGCCGTCACCGCGAGGAGGTGCCCTGGATGCCACGGATTCGGATTCAGCGACCCCAAAAACATATAGTAAACCTGGTCTGACCTCCAGACCGGAAACAAAATTATTATGAGGTTTTTTGAGGTTATGTCAGAACCCTGACGTGCTGGGGTTCTTTGGACCTCGGATTCGGATTCAGCGACCCCAAAAACATATAGGAAACATGGTCTGACCTACAGACCCACAAAATGATTTTTTAAGAGGTTTTTGGAGGTTATGTCAGAACCATCACGTGCTGGGGTTCTTTGGACCTCGGATTCGGATTAAGCGACCCCAAAAACATATATGAAACATGGCCTGTCCTCCAGACCCGAAAAAAGATCTTTTTATGACGTTTTTTGGGGTTATGTCAGAACCCTGACGTGCTGGGGGTTTTTGGACCTCGGATTCAGATTCAGCGACCCCAAAAACCTATTATAAACATGGTCTGACCTCCAGATCCGGAAATTTTTTTTTTTTTTTGTGGCTGTGTAATAAATAGCAATTGAACAATTAATAATTTGAAGAATAATCGAGTAAGTTTGAAATATATTTAGAAGTTTTGAAGAAATTCCAAAATTATTTATAACGTGACAAGATTTCAAAACATTTAAAACACACTGTAGATTTTTAAAGATGTCCAACACAAAATTTATAAGTTTTTTAAGCGTTTTTAAATGTTTTAAATGAATAAAAAATTGGTATCAAAATTCCTAAAAAAACTAACAATAATTTTTTGTTTGAAAAAATATTTTTAAAAGAATATTTAATAAGATTTTCAAAAAAGAATCTGGACGATTTTAAGGTAATTTTTTTAATTCTGCAGGATTTTCAAAAAAAATTAGGGAAAGTTCGAGTTCCAAGATAATAAAATTATTATTAGATTCCGGGAAAATCTTAAAATCTTTTTTTTTAAACAAATTTTTAAGAAAATATTTAAAAAGGTTTCAAAACAAATTTTAATGTATAAATTAATGTTTATAGTTTAAAATTGCTTAAAATGACATAATTTGGAAAATTTATACATTTTTTGATCCATATTCTTCAATTCATAACATTGAAAATGATAGCGTGAATTTATATATTTTTTAAAATATTTTAACTGTACAATGTATAAAAGTTAAAATTCAAAATTTTGCAGTTTAACGGTTTTTAATTAACAAATTTTCAATTGAAAAGTTTTAAAATCTTTCATTTTATGCGCGAAAATTACTGAGCGTTTGAATTAACATTTTTTGAAACTTTAATTTGAAAAGTTTAAAATTCAAAAGTATCCCACTCTGAGTGTTTTAATTTACGGTTCAGTTTTTATAACTTCAAATGAAAAAAATTTTATTTCCAAGAGTTCGAATCTTTTAATTTCAATGACCGTGATCAATGCTTTCTCAATTGTTCAATTTTGATTTGCAGTCAAAAAGTTGTTCTTTTTCGACCTAGGATAAGAAATATTGAAAATATTGCAATTAATAAATAATAATATATATAAATAATAATAAATACATAATTTTGAATGACATGTATGGTGTCCAATCGATTGCTATATATTAAAAAAAAAACTGCAACCGTAAAGTTTTTTGTTTTTCTTAATAACGATTATTCATTCTTGTCTTTGAATATTCTACCATTCCTTTAAAATTTAAACATAGAAGCTTTTTTGTAATAGCGATTATGTACACATCCTAATATAAAATTATCTCATTGCAATATTCTAAATATTTATCATCCTAGGTCGAAAAAGAACACATTTTTGGCTGCAAAACCTCTGTAAATTCTTGTAGAAAATTAAAACTACAATAAAGTACAACAATGTACAAAGAAATACAAAAAAAAAGTACAAAATTCGTCTCAATATTAGAAAAAAGTTGTTCTTTCCTGTAATTCTGGTTGTAATTTATTCAGGCCTCACAGTCCCTAGGGGATAAAATATAGGGACCAAAGGCTACTTTTTGTCACGCTCATAGGGTCATTTTTTCGCGCTCAAATTGTAACAAATTCAGGGTCAATTCATAATACTTAAAAACAATTCAAGTTAAATTCAAAAGAATTCAATTGAATTGGAAATAATTGTAAAAATAAAGAAAATTCCATTGATTTCCGTAAAATTTGAATGAATTTAAAGGAATTTAAGGTGAACGAAAAGAATTCGATGAAATTCATACAAATTCAGGGTGAATTAAAAAAATTCAAATTAATTGCAAACAGTTTGAAATATATAAAAAAAACTTAATTGTATTCCGTAACTTTTAAATGAGCTTAGAAAAATTCAAGCGAATTCAAAAGAATTTCATGAAATGCCTGAGAATTCAAGGTGAGGTTGAGAGACTTAAGGATCAATTAAATAAAAATATTCAAAAATTCAAAAAAATCCAATGAATTACGTAGAATTGAGTGGATTTAGAAGAATTCAAGTGAATTAAAAAAATTCAAGAGAATTCCAAAGAATTTAAAAGTATTCAGGGTGAATTCCAAAAAATATTGTCAACTCTCTTCAAATTTTTGAAACCCGAAAGGTTTCTAACCAAAAAAGTGACAAATGACAACGAAACACTTCAAAAGAATTCAAATGAATTGGAAAAATTTATTCAAATTGAAAAAATCCATTTATATCAGTAAAATTTGAGTGAATTTAGAGGAAATTAAGGGAAACGAGAAGAATTCGATGAACTTCATAAAAAATCAAACTGAATTTAAAAAACAATCAAGTGAATTCAAAACGATTCCAACATATGCGAAAAATTCATTGAATTGAGCAAGTTTGAAAAAAATTTAGAAAAATTAAAAGGAATTTCATGAAATGCCGAAGAATTTAAGTTAAAAACTTTTTTTTAAATCCGTTGAATTGAGTGAATTTAAAAGAATTCAGGATAAATTGATCAGAATTCAAGGCGAATTCCAAATGAATTGTAAAAAATATTTGAAAATCTCTTCAAATCTTTGAAACCCTACGAAATCCCTCACTTTTTGTGAATAAATTCTTTGAAATCCATTAAAATATTAAAATTCCTTAAAATTAGTAAAACCCTTGGAAATCCCTTGAAATTGTTTAAATCTCTTGAGAATGCCGTGGAATCGTTTAAGATATCCTAAAATATTTCAAAGTTTTTAAAATCCTTCAAACTATTGAAATAAATAAACAATTTCTGAGAATTTTTTGAAAGTTCCTAAAATATTTCAAATGCTTTGACATCTTTTGAAATCCCTTGAAATTTTTTAAAGCTCTTGAAAATACCAAGGAATTTGAAAAAAATAACTTAAAATAATTCAAATCCTTTGAACATTTTATCAATTGATCCTCAAGATCAATTAAATAAAAACATTTAAAAATAAAAAAAAATCTTTTGAATTTTAGGTAGAATTGAGTAAATTTAGAAGAATTCAAGTGAATTCAACATATTCAAAAGAATTCCAAAGAATTTAAAAGAACTTCGGATAAATAAATAAGAATTCAGGATGAATTCCAAAAAAAACTAATGTCAAAACTCTAAATCTTTGAAACCCTACGAAATACCGCACTTCTCTTGAATAAATTCTTTAAAATCCACTCAAATATTATAAAATCCCGTGAAATTCTTTGGTAATATCTCTTGAAATCCGGGGAAATTTATTAAAATACCCTGAGAGTTTTAAAAAACCCTTACAATCATTGAAATCCTCGAAAACCTTATAAAAACCCTTCAAAATCTTTTTAAATATCTTAAAACCTTATGTCCTGTAAATTCGTTCCATATCTTCAAACACTCTAGGAAATTATGTACCCTAAAATATATTAAACTCTTTAAAATCCCTTCAAATTATTCAAATCAATTAAAAATTCCTTGGAATCTTGTAAGATTTCCTAAAATACTTCAAACCCTTTGAAATCTTACGAATTTTTCAAATATCTTGAAACCTTATAGGTCCTGTAAAATCATTTCAATCTTCCGAAATTCTGGAAAATTTCTTTATCCTAAAATATTTCAAACGCTTTAAAATCCCTTCAAAATAATTAAATTAATAAATAATGCCCTAAAATATTTCAAATTAAATGCTCTTGGAAATGCCTTAGAAGTTTAAAAAATACTCTAAAATCTTTGAAATCCCTTCAAATTAATGAAATCTATTAAAAGTTTCTCAGAATCATTAAAAATACCCTGAAATATTTCAAAAGAATTCAAGACAATTCAGAAACAGGTATAAACCTAAATTGAATAGTGATTAATACATGAGTTAATTTATTAAAAGAAAAGTGACTAATGTCATAAATAGTCTAAATATATACTATCAAAACACGCGTGGCATAAATACTAAATTTAAATACCTAATTACAGCAAACAATTTATATGATTTTAATTTAATAGTGTTAACTGAGACTTGGCTAAAACCATATGTTTTCACATCTGAATTTCTCTCTCCTGATAGATTTAATACATACAGAGATGATCGTGTTGACAGACCCGGGGAAGGGGTATTAATTGCACTTAATAACAAATTCCCAAGTATTAAATTAGATCTAAAATCAATTATTCATAATACACCTCAAATCAATATTGTGGTTGTAAAATATTATATTTCTGCTGCTGTATTTATAATACTAATAATGTATGTTCCATCTGGTCTAGCAGTTAATGATTTTGATAATTTTATAAACTCTCTTGCCTCCTGTCGTGAAATCTGGGGACATAGGCTCCTATTACTTGGGGATTTTAACGTTCCAAACTTCAAAAGTTTCTGCTGTGATGGAATATTTGTTAATAAGGGAATTCTTCTGTCTCTTTTATGCAACATATTTGAATTACGACAATTTAATAATGTAAATAACGGCAATAACAGGTACTTAGACTTGATTTTCTCTAACTTACAGTGTAAAGATGTAAATAGATGCCTTCCCCCAATTTTTCCAGAGGACCTGTATCATCCTGCAGTTAATTTTAAAATTGAGCTGCTCTCTAATGAATCTTACATAAATATTGTAAGAAATAATGAAGCACCAAGATATAACTACAAACGTTATAACTTTGAATCATTATTTATCGATTTATTTGATGTTGACTGGACAGTACTTTCAAACTATGAGGATATCGATGAGGCTTGCTTGCAGTTTTATGATATCCTATACAATAAATTTGATGAATCCATCCCAATTTATAATATTAACATTATGAATGATATGTTTCCTCCCTGGTATACGCGTGAAATAATTAATAATATTAAATTAAAGATTAAATATAAAGACAAATATAGAAAATCAAAACTACAGTACTATCTTCAACAATATGAAAAAATTAGAAAAGCAACAAAAATGTCAATCAAAATTGCTTACAAAAACTACATAAGTAAAGCTGAGCAGAGTATAATTCTATCACCTTCATATTTTTGGTGTTTTGTGAATAGACTTAAACAACATTCCAGAATTCCTGGAATTCTGAGTTATAACAATGCTATATATTCCTCTCCTGATCAAATTGTCAATATATTCGATGAATACTGTGAGAGTGTTTATATAAGTGCAAATAATATAACTGATAATCCAAACTTACAAATTAAACATAAATTAATGGGTGATTTTTCATTGATCTCTGAAAATGATGTATTAACGGCGATAAAAAAACTTCCAGCTAAACATACTTCAGGATTAGACTCTGTTCCTTCTTCACTAATTAAAAAATTTTCTAGTATTTTTGTCACACCGCTTACAATAATCTTTAACATTGCGCTAAAATCTGGAATTTTTCCAAGCATATGGAAAGCTACAAAAATATGTCCTATCCTGAAAAGTGGAGATGCTTCTAATGTAAAAAACTACAGACCTATATCAATTATTGATAACTTCTCTAAAATCTTCGAAAGGTGCATATATAGAATAATCATCAATGCGATTCAAAGTAACTTGTCTAATTATCAACATGGATTTTTACGGTGCAGGTCAGTTGCTACCAATCTGTTGTTATTTGCTCAGCACGTAAATGTTCTTCTTGATACTTACTTTCTTATATTGACTTAGTAAAAGCATTTGATAGAGTTAATCATAATATCTTAATAAATAAAATTTATGACATCGATTTGCCACACTCTGTAAAAAGTTTATTAAGATCATATCTGTCTGAACGAGAAAATGAAGTAGTATATGATGGTCACTCTTCTCGCAATTTTCGGCCTACATCAGGAATTCCCCAAGGCTCAAATCTTGGCCCTTCATTATTCATTATATTTGTGAATGATATCTTTTTGGGATTACTGTGTTACTACTTGATCTATGCTGATGATATTAAATTATATTATCCTATATCTAGCATCAATTCCTGTGAAATTCTACAGGCTAAGCTGGAAAAATTAAATAAATGGTGTAATGATCACTTGCTTCCTATTAATTCAGAAAAATGTAGGGTTGTTTCATTCACAAGAAAGAAAGCTACGCTGATTTACCAATACTCAATTGATAGAGTAAATTTAGTAAGGGTTGATACGATAAAAGACCTTGGGGTGCTCTTTGATAGTTGTCTTACTTTCAACTCACATATGGACTATATTGTTACTGCTGCTAATAAAACTTTAGGTTTTCTTATGCGTACACGTAAACATTTTAAAACTACAGCGCCAGCAATGTTACTATTTAAACTGCTTGTGAGAACCAAACTTGAATTTGCATCTGTTGTCTGGGCACCTAGTACAGAAAAATACTCAAAACTTATTGAAAGTTGTCAAAATCGTTTTTTGAAATATCTAGCATGGAAGGAAGATAAAGTATATCCATGTTGTGGTGCAGATTATGTATCGCTTCGCAACCGTTTTCAGGCATGGTCGTTGAAAAAGAGGCGAACTTTCTGGGATATATTATTTTTATTTAAAATCGTTCGAGGTATATATGATTCTCCAACGCTTCTAGAAATGCTACCCTTCAATCTTCCGAACTATTCAACTAGACAAAGTGAATTTTTATATGTTAATAGTAAAATGAGTCGTCGCTCATCACTATTTAGAATGTATAATCATATCAATGGTATGTTGAAATTAGATAACAATCGAAACCTTCATATGTTCTTCATTTCTCTTTCCGAGTTTGCAGATGCAACGCATGATTTTATCTTGCACTCCAATAATTAAAATCATTGAAATCATTAAAATTAGTTTTGGTATTTATAAGTATTTATAAGTATTGATATAAGTATTGATTAAAATACCACGGCTAGATGTATATATGTTCACTTGGCATCTATTTAGTTTAAGCAGTTTTGTAACCCTGTAATTGGTGTAATCGACTGTTGGGTTTTTGTATTTTCGAATAATTGAATAAAAATAAATAAAAATGTGATCTTTACATTTTAAAAAGTGATTTGAGAAAAAAATGGCTAATAGTAACTGTGTGCCCTGATTATTCTTTACAGTTACTTCCTGCAGAAATTCCCTGATTTATTGCTATTTTTTCTCAAAATCTCTGACTCTTGGAAGCTTTGATCATATTACAAATTTTTACATTCTCATCATAATGAGAAAGTATTGGTTTTATGTGAAAAATGACTTTCGCGGATTCCATCAAATGTCGACGTTTTGAGGCCCCCTGAGTCAGAAAAAATGGTTTTTACGTCGGTGTCTGTCTGTCTGTCGTTGTTGTCGTCGTCGTCGTCGTCGTCGTCGTCGTCTGTATATCGGATAACTTTTGAAAGACTAATCGGATTAGATTTTGCTTTGGCACACAGTTTCAGGGGAAGAAAAGAGGAATCGAGTTCGTTAACCAGCCATTTTGGATTAAAATTCAAAAAGTTAGAGCATTTTCAAAAAATTTTAGACCACTTTTTTCCAAATTTCAAAATTATATATGCGGGCGCTTATAGTACTCGAAAATCTAAACAATTTATCCTTACGACTTTTTTTGATGAAAAGAAAATTGTCCGAGTTACAGCATTTTCAAAATCCCCCCAAAAAAGCGAAAAGTAACATTTTCGGCCAAACAACGCACGATACGAAAAAAAGTCAAGATAGGAAAAGTGTTTATTTTCGCACGTCCTACAAGATTA
>CAKNYM010046999.1:0-19861 GCA_932195095.1 Andricus curvator | reverse complement strand
GTCAAATTTTCGATTTGTCAAGGTCATATCTGGACGAAAAATTTTCCTCTCTCTCAGTTCCCGGGGTCAAAAATAGAGGTTCCCATTTTAAAAAATCAACTTGACCTTGAAATGACCGTGAAGGTCATGGTCAAGATCAAAATAAAGGTCACCGCCTGAAAAATATCTTACCTGAGGAAATATTTAGCCGTCCCGGGACTTTTTGTACACCCTGTATAATTATCTATTATTAATTATATATTATAATTATATAATTAATTAAAAATTAATTAATAATATTTATTTAATGTTACCCTGGATTATAGGTGGATTACGCTGGATTGCAAGTCAATTACATGGAATACCTAAATTACTTTTAATTCAATGTATTACAAGTGGATTATCCTTGATTCTAAGTGTATTATTCTGGATTACAAGTTAATTACTTTCATTACCTAAATTACTTCGAACTAACTGGATTATAAATAGATTACCATGGATTCTAGATGAATTACACTTTTTTACAAAGTAATTATCGAGATTACCTAAATTACTTCGAATTAACTAGATTACAAGTGGATATCCTGGATTATAGATAGATGTATTACTCTGGATTACAAGGTAATTACTTGGATTACCTTATTTACTCCGAACTAACTGGATAAGAGGTGGATTACCATGAATTACATGTGGATTACTGTGGATTACAGGGTAATTACTTGGATTTCTTTAATTTGTTTTGAATTGAACCAGATTCTAGGTATATTACTTTGGATTACAAGTAAAGTACTTAGATTACCCAAATTACTTCAAATTGAATGGATTACAAGTGTATTAATATGGATTCTAGGTGTATTACCCTGGATTACAAATTAATTACTTGGATTACCTCAATTACTTCAAACTAACTCGAGAACTGGTGGATCACCATGGATTCCATGTGGATTACCATGGATTATGTGGTAATTACTTGGATTACTTCAATTTTTTTTAATTGAATACATCACAAGTAAATTACACTAGATTCTATGTGTATTACTCTGGATTACAAGTAAAGGTATTGGATTACCTGAATTACGTCAAATTGAATGGATTACAAGTGTATTAACCTTGATTCTAAGGTTATTACTCTGGATTACAAGTTCATTACTTCGATTACATCAATTACTTCGAACTAACTGGATAACTGGTGGATTACCATGTATTCCGCGTGGATTACTATGGATTACAGAGTAATTACTTGGATGACCTTAATTTTTTTTTAATTAACTATATTACAAGTGGATTACTCTGGATTCTAGATGGATTACTCTGAATTATAAGTAAAGTACTTGGATTACCTAAATTACTTCGAATTAAATGGATTACAAGTCTATTAAGCTGGATTCTAGGTGGATCACTCCAGGATTACAAGTCAATTACTTAGATTACCTAAATTACTTCTAATTAACTGGATTAAAAGTGGATTATTTTGGATTCTAAGTGTTCTACTCTGGATTACAAGTTAATTACTTGGATTTCCTGAATGACTTCAAATTAACTGGTATACAAGTGAATTACCCTGGATTCTAGGTGGATTATTCTGAATTACAAGTTAATTACTTTGATTGCTTAAATTACTTCAAACTAACTGGATTACAAGTTAATTACTTTGATTACCTAAATTACTTCGAACTAGCTGGATTACAAGTGGATTACCATGGATTCCAAGTGGATTACAAGTTAATTATTTTGATTACTTAAATTACTTCGAACTAGCTGGATTACAAGTGGATTATGATGGATTCCACGTGGATTACTCTGGATTACAAGTTAATTATTTTGATTACCTAAATTACTTTGAACTAACTGAATTACAAGTGGATTACCATGAATTCTAATTGGATTACTCTGGATTACAAGTTAATTACATTGATTACCTCAGTTATTAATAAATAACTGGTATACAAGTGTATTACCCTGGAATAATTTATTAATTCATTATTAATTCATTACAGGGTAATTACTTGGATTACCTAATTTACTTTGAATTAACTGGTATACAAGTGCATTACCCTGGATTCTAGGTAGATTATTCTGGATTACAAGTTAATTACTTTGATTATCTAAATTACTTCGAACTAACTGGATTACAAGTTGATTACTTTTATTACCTAAATTACTTCGAACTAACTGGATTACAAGTGGATTACCATGAATTCTAAATGTATTACTCTGGATTCCAAGTTTATTACTTTGTTTACATAAATTCCTGCGAACTAACTGTATTGCAAGTGGATTATCATGAATTACTTGGATTACCTAAATTACTTTGGATTAACTAGATTACAAGTGGATTATCCTGGATTATAGATGTATTACTCTTAGATCACAAGTTAATTACTTGGATTGCCTAAACTACCTAGAATTAACTGGATAACTGGTAGATTATCTTAATTCTAAGTGTATTACTCTGAATTACAAGTTAATTACTTGGATTACTTAAATTACTCCAAATTAACTAGTTTACAAGTGGATTACTCTGGATTCTATGTGGATTACTCTGGATTACAAGTTAGTTACTTGGAGGTGATACCCCTACTTGGCGCGTCCCCAGGTGGCGGATAGGGGAATGCTCGCTGGAAACAGAGGGTAGGGCTGAAATAAAATAGGCCCCGCGGACCAAACACACTTGATCGGTGCCGGCCGTGACACACTGGGAGTGATTCATCCCCACTGGGGATGAAGCTGCTGTGAGCTTGCTCTGCCGAGGTGTAAGTTGCGGCCGGTCATCAGGAATCCAGCCCCTTCGGGCCCTGATCAGGAAGTGCGTGGTGGCTGCAGAGGTCGGAATCTGCAGTGCTCCGGGCGAGTCCGGTCCGTCCGTGCATTCCGGGACCGGTTAAACGAAGGCTGGGCCCCAGGGAACTTGGGTAGGACTACGGTCCGAGGGTATACCCGTTCCCAGTTTTTTCGGCACGCCCCTCCACGCACGAAGCGCTGGATCAAATATTTATGGCGAATTCACAAACAGAAGATCAAAGAAAAGAAATAAGTATTGCCATGGACACGGATATGGATAACAACAAGGTGGCAAACAAGGTGATAGCGGATGCAAGTGTTAGTTTGCTTGGAACCGATCAAAGACGGAATCCGACCATGAGCCACTTGCTGGACGAACTCGCAAAAACTGTGGATGCTATGAATGTGCATGCCAAGGCGAGGAGAAACCTTGACGTGCCGATAAGAGAAGGACTTGAAAAAGTCTGTATCATTCTGTCAAATCTCAGGGAAACCCTGAATAAATCCCATCCGGATCTACCACAGCCAGGCAAGATCGCGAAGGGACAGGTTAATACACCGACGGACCAGCGTACCAAGAAGAGGACAGCTGAGAGCACGCCCAGCCCTGGTGAAGGCTCGGCACCGCGTCCTATAAAGAAGATACAACTTGCTGGAGAAGCTTTCGAGTGGACGGAGCAAAAGAGGCGCAAGCGAAAAAATCAACGGTTAGTCGATGGTGAAATGGGCGCTCAGCCAGTAGGTGCAAAGGCTGCGCCGCGAATCGCTAAGCCAGCCGGGAGAAAATAGGTACGCGCTCGCCCAGAAGCAGTCCTAATTAAACCTGCGACAGGAAAAAAATATGCGGACGTCTTGAAAATGATCCGCGGAAACGTGAAGCCTGATGAAATGGGAGTTACCGTCAAAGGCATAAGGGAGACAAGGACAGGTGATGTACTTGTCGAACTGGGAGCAAGTGTGGAGGCTAGAACTAAATTTAGCGAGGCCCTAGAGGCCCTAGAGCCAGCTTGGACATCAGGGATCTGGACTCTTCAACCGACGAACAAGAAGTCAGGGATGCCCTAAAGAAACTTCTTGGGCCCAATCTAAGTGGCGAACTGAAAATCAACCTGTCATAACCAAGTCGATGAGGATGCAGGATGGCCTTCATCGAATGCGATGAAAGCATTGCTAAGAAGCTGGAAGAGGCAGGCCACATCAGGATTGGATGGGTCAGCTGCCGTGTACAACGCAGGACATTAGTTACACAATGTTTCCGTTGCCACGCCTTCGGCCATATAGCGGTCACATGTAGTGAGAAAGACAGGCGATCAACCTGTTGGAGGTGTGGCAAGGAGGAGCACCTGTCTGCGACCTGCAATGAGAAACCGCACTGCTATCTATGCGCTGAGCGGATGGATAGCGATGTAAACACCGACCATACCCCGGGATCCTCCAGGTGCTGGGTGTATAAGGAGTTTCGACGGAACAAGCAGTAATGGCGACCATTATTCAGGGAAACCTGGGTAGGAGCAGTCTTGCCTGTGATTTGCTAACTCGCATCGCGACAGAACACAAGGCTGACATGCTCATTATTTCGGAACAGTATTGTAGAATGGGCGGGCGTAATTGGTACCCGGATAACACTGGTACTGCAGCAATATGAATAAAGAACACATCAATGTACCCAGTAGTCGATAGGGGCAAGGGCGATGGCTGAGTCTGGGTTAGGAGTGGAAACACTACCTACGTAAGCGTATACCTTTCACCAAACGAAAGAATTGCCGAGTTCTGTAGGAAGCTTGACGAACTGGAAGACTGCTCTCGGGAATTTGAGGGAGAAGTCATCTTAGCTGGGGACTTCAATGCGAAGGCGGTCGAATGGGACATGTCATGGACCTGCAACAGAGGCGGTAGGGTGGTAGAGATGGCGGCCAGGTTGGACCTAACGACCCTTAATAAGGGTACGGTTGCAACATTTAGACGCAGTGGCTGCCGAGGTACCATCATTGACATCACTTTAGCATCTACGGGTGCTTCAGCACTGATACGTGGTTGGCAGGTCCTTGAGGATTTCACTGGAAGCGACCACCAGTACATTAAGTTCTGGGTTGGGTCAAATCCAGGAAGAAGAGCCCATGCTGGTCTCACGAGGATCCGCGGATGGAATGTTGTAAAGATCAATCGATCGGCAGTACTCGAAACGCTGGCCAGAGCGGGCAGACTTACTGATGAGGCTGTGCGCCCCACAAAGGCATCGTCGAAGATGACTGAAAACATGGTCGAACAGACCATGAGTCTGATTACTAAGGCATGCGACAGGTCAATGCCCAAAAAATCAAGACACCGGCAAACGGAGAAAAACTACTGGTGGAACGACGAAGTAGACAAGGACGTCTGGGGACGCGGGTATAAGATTGTTACCCGCTGCCTTGGATTTCGAGCTCCAGAACCGCCACGGGATCCCGCAACTATGAAGGCAATCGTGGGTGCACTCTTTCCTGAACATCCGGAGAGAGCATGCGGCACGATACCAGTGTTGGAAACGGAAGTGCAGCTCTTCAGCAACGATGAACTACGCAGCGCAGTCTTTTCTCTGGGAAATCGCAAGGCTCCGGGTCCAGATGGGATTCCCGTGGAGATCCTTAAATGATTACGAGTACCCATTTGTACTCTTAAATATGTACAATGCATGCCTGTTGACTGGTGTCTTCCCGAAGAGATGGAAGGTCCAGAGATTGGTTCTGCTCGACAAGGGTAAGGGTCCACCTATCACTCCTTCGTCCTTCAGACCGCTCTGCATGTTGGATAACGCAGGTAAGGTCTACGAGAAGTTATTACGGGCGCGGATGCGCATCGCTATTCAAGAAGCAGGCGGGCTGTCTAAGAACCAATATGGGTTCCGCACGAAACAGTCGACCATTGGAGCCATCAGAGAGGTTATCTCCGAGACTGAAAGGGCATGGCAGGGTAACTATAGGACGAGAAAATCCTGTGTGCTAGTCACCCTGGATGTAAAGAACGCCTTCAACTCAGCGAGATGGGTTGACATCCTGGATGCACTTGAGCATCGATTCAGGGTGCCGGCGTATCTGCTAAGGGTGATTAGTGATTACCTCGATGACAGGGAGTCTACCTGAGTGGGCCAAACTGATTGGTTTTGCAGACGATCTTGCAGCCATGATATTGGCAAGGAATACTGAGCAATCTCAGCGTAGAGTGGCGCATGTCACCAGGCTGGTTAACAATTGGCTTGAGGAACATGGGCTTTCATTGGCGGCTAGCAAGACCGAAGTAGTTGTTCTCACGAGGCAAAGACACTACGGAGATTTATTGAAGTTCGAGATAACCGGAGAGACTGTGGAGCCTGTCAAAGCTGTCAGATACCTCGGAGAAACCGTGGACCAGAAGCTGACTCACATGACACAAATACAGAAAGCGGCTAATAAAGCAAGTACAACAATGGCGAACCTTTCCAGGCTCATGCCTAACATAAAAGGCCCTAGAGCCAGTAAAAGGAAAATGCTGATGAGTGTGGCCCACTCAATCCTCCTCTACGGAGCGGAGATCTGGGCTGATGCGCTCGATGTTAAAAAATATCGGACCCGAATGGTCTCGGTTCAAAGACGTTGCGCATTGCGTATAGCAAGTGCGTATCGCACCGTTTCTGCCCCTGCAGTGATGGTAGTGGCGGGAGTAATACCCATTTTCCTCCTTGCTAAGGAGAGGAAGAGAACGTACGAGCTTTGCCAACTAGAGGAGGATCGCATACAGATTAGAAAGCAAGAGAGAGTTAGAACCTTAGCCGAATGGCAGCAATGGTGGAACACTGATCTCAGAGGAAGATGGACAGCAAGGATAATAGGAGAGGTGTCTCCGTGGCTCGACAGAAAACACGGTGAGGTAAATTTTCACCTCACCCAATTCCTCACCGGACACGGGCACTTTAACTCCTATCTGCACCGGCGAAACAGAAAGGACAACGAATTCTGTGATTACTGTCCCACAGAGGTAGATAACGTAGAGCACACGTTCTACAATTGCGGCAGACGGGCAAATGAAAAACATGATGTGGAGACTGTACTCGGGGATGTATTCACCCCCCAAAATACAGTATCTTTGATGCTACACAACCAAGAGTATTGGGATTCGGTGGCATGGTATGTCGAATCTGTCCTTCGGCAGAAGAAGAAAGAAGAACAGGAGAGGCTGCGCAACGACCAGCAATGATGGTTGAGCGGGTTTTAAGAAAAAAGTTGAAAGATGAAAAGTTTTTGTTTGTTCGTTGTTTTTTGTTTGCAGCACAAGAGACGGACTACCTTACAGGGTCGAACGCCGGCGAGCCCGAGAAGAGACATCTGTCCCTTCTATCGAGGACGGTGCGTACCTCTGGAGGGAGAGATTTAACTGCACCTAACTGCATTCGGAGGCAGTCATGATTTCGAACACCATGACTGGGTCCGAAGCCTGAAGAAGTCCAAGCTGGCAATAATGGTGGCGCCGAAGCACGGTGAGCTGGCCTTATTCCCATGTTCCTGAAGTAATGCGAAAGCGGATTCCGGGAACATGGGTTGGCAGGATAGGGGGGGTTTTAGTCAGTAGGAATCTGACACTACCCATCTTAAGAATCGCCTACCCAGGTAGACGATTGCTAGGATGGGTGTCTTATGCAAGATTTCCCCTCCTACTTGAAAAAAACTCTGGATTACAAGTTAATTACTTGGATTACCTAAATTGCTTCAAATTAACTAGATTACAAGTGGATTATCCTGGATGAAGGATGTATTACTCTAGATCACAAGTTAATTACTTGGATTGCCTAAATTACCTAGAATTAACTGGATAACTGGTAGATTATCTGGATTCTAAGTGTGTTACTCTGGATTACAGGTTAATTACTTGGATTACTTAAATTACCTAGAATTAACTGGATAACTGGTAGATTATCTGAATTCTAAGTGTATTACTCTGGATTACAAGTGAATTACTTGGATTACCTAAATTACTCCAAATAACTAGATTACAAGTGGATTACTCTGGATTTTATGTACATTACTCTGGATTACAAGTTAGTTACTTTGATTACCTCAATTGTTTCATTACAAGTGGATTACTCTGAATTCTATGTAGATTACTCTGGATTACAAGTTGGTCACTTGGATTACCTAAATTGCTCAAAATTAACTAGATTACAAGTGAATTACTCTGGATTCTATGTGCAATACTCTGGATTACAAGTTAGTTACTTGGATTACCTAAATTGCTTTAAATTAACTAGATTACAAGTGGATTACCCTAGACTCTAGATGGATTACGCTGGATTACAAGTTAGTTACTTGGATTACCTAAATTGCTTTAAATTAACTAGATTACGAGTGGATTACCCCGTATTTTAGGTGAATTACTCTGCATTACAAGTGGATTACAGCGGATTAGAACTGGATTACTCCAGATTACAAGTGGATGACTCCAAATTACTTCCGATTACAAGTACTATTTTTCCCGATTACCGTGGATTATACTCGATTTGATCGAATTACCATTTCGGATAACCGAGCGGTCCAGCGGATTACCAGGGTTGTTTCCCCCTCGTCCCTGACTTTTAACTGACCAACGGCCACCCTGATTGGTTGCGTGCTCGAAAAATTAATACGCAGGATATAAATTAAAAATTAAATTTTAATACTTACGAAATCCATTGGTAAATTGCAGAAACAGTGAGCTCTCCTTTTTCTTGCAGGGCGTGTTCGATTAATTCCGTGTACGTGAAGGGTGGTTTTTTCGGACCATTGTATCGAGATACATTTCTATTTTCTGAAACGGATCCAAAAGAATTGCCCTCTCGCGGCAATCCCGGATTTGAAATTTCGAAATTGAGTTTTCTTGGGTCCTGTGAAAACGAAGTCGAGGGCCCGGACCGAATGTTGGTTGGAAATCTGTTTTTCTGGCCTGTAAATTTTTTTTGGTAACCAAATCTCGATTTTGATTTGAAAAATTTGAAAATCCAAATATTTTTATTAATTTCAGGGATCACAGGGGTTCAGTGATTCAATTTTAGGTAGAACGGGGATTTTATTCCAAAAATAGTTTTTGTGTTCGAAATTTTTTTTTTAGATCAATTTTTTTTAATTTGTAAGATATCTATACTGAGAAAAGTACACTAAAAACAATGTTGAAAAATCAAAGATGGACAAATTTAAAAAATGCTCATGTTTCAACTTTTTGAAATGTATTTTTATCTGTAGATAGATTTTTATTCCTGGTTCTAATCGATTTTTTTAAATGTATTTTTTCAGTACAGAAACCTGAATTTTTCAAAATATTTTTCAAAGTGAGCTAAAAAAATAATATAAATTTTAAAAACACAAAAATGACTATTTAGAAAACCTACTCCTTCTGTGTTTGATTTCTCAGACGTTTTTTCACAATGCGAACTGAATTAATAGAACCTACTAAGAAAATCGAACTATTTTTGGCTGAAAGTTCATTTTTCTTAGTTGAAAACTTTATTACATATTAAATTTTCAGTTGAGAATTTATTTAATTTTTTGTTACAAATTTGATTATTTGGTTGAAAATTTAATTATTTTGTTGAAAATTAAATAATTTTGTTAAAACGACATCCTTATGGGTTGATATTATTTTTTTTTTTTGATGAAAATTCATCTTTCTGAGTTGGAAATTCTATTATTTTGGTGGAAAATTCCAATATTTGGTTCAAAATTAGCTTTTATGTTGAAAATTAAACTATTTGATAAAAAATTAATTTTCTCGGATGAAAATTTCACTGTTTTGTTAAAAATGCTTTTTTTTAGCTGAAAATTGATTTTTTTAATGTATTTTTTTCTGAAAACTAATATGTTTAGGTTCAAAATTCACATTTTCGGGTTGAAAATTAAACTGTTCTGTAGAAAAATCGTATTTCTGGTTTAAAAATTTAATATTTTTTTTTCTTCAGATTCATAATTAAACAAATTTTTTTTAGAAAATGCGTATGTATTTTTTGGTTGAATACCACTTTTCGATTTAAAATTAAATTTTTTGGTTGAAATATCAACTATTAAATTTTTCGTTGAAAATTCATCTTTTTAGGTAGAAATTAGATTTTTCAACTATTTTTTTCAAAATTCGTCTTTTTTGGTAAACAAGTAATCTCATCTTGGAAATTCATCATTTTACTTCAAAATGCATTTCCTCGGGTGAAAATTTCACCTTTTTGTTAAAAATGCTTTTTTTTTAGCTGAAAATTAATTTTTTAAATGTAACTATACAATTTTTTAAAAATGTATCCCTTTCAGTTGAAAATTAATTTATTTTGTTGAAAACTCGGATTTTTTTCTGAAAACTAATATTTTTAGGTTCAAAATTCACATTTTGGGGTTGAAAATTAAACTGCTCTGTAGAAAAATCGTATTTCTGGTTTACAAATTTAATATTTTTTTTCTTTTATTTTCTTCAGATTCATAATTAAACATAATTTTTTTAGAAAATACGTATGTATTTTTTGGTTGAATTCCACTTTTCGATGTAAAATAAAATTTTTTTGATTGAAATATCAACTATTAAATTTTTCGTTGAAAATTCATCTTTTTAAGTAGAAATTAGAATATTCAACTATTTTGTTCAAAATTCGTCTTTTTGGTAAAAAAGTAATCCCATTTTGAAAATTCATCTGTTTGGTTGAAAATTAACTTTTCGGTTAAAAATTTATCTTTTTGGTTGAAAATTCATTCCTTTGGTTGAAAATTAGCATTTTAAATTGATAATTACTTTTTTTAACTGAAAATTCGACTATTCTATTTTTTGTTGATAATTGATCATTTTTAGTTGAAAATTCATGTACTTTGTTGAAATTTTTTAATTTGTTTTTGTTGAAAATTTATTTTAATTGGTTGAAAATTAATTTTTTCTTCCGAAATTTATCTATTTATACTGTTACGTTGAAAATGTATTTTATTTGGTGAAAATTTTACCTTTTTGATAGAAAATTCAACTTTTGGGTTGAAAATTTAACTACTTTGTTATCAAATCATTTTATTGGTTGAAAAGTTCACCATCCTAGTTAAAAATTAATTTCTTTGGTTAAAAATTTGACTTTTTTGTTGAAAATTCGTTCTTTTAGTTGAAAATTAATTTTCTTAACTGACAACGTAACTATTCCATTTTTGCTTGGAAATTGAACTTTTTGAGTTAAAAATTCATTTATTTCGTTGAAAAATCGTCTTTTTTATTTACAAATTCAATTTTTTTTCGGTTCAATTTTCGGGTTGAAAATTGAACTGTTTTGTAGAAAATTAACTTTCTGAATTAAAAATTAATTTTTCTAACTGAAAATTTAACTAATCTATTTTTTTTAGAAAATTGATCTTTTTAGTTGAAAATTCATGTACTTTATTGACAATTTGTTTTGTTTTTTTTATTGAAAATTCATCTTTTTGGTTAAAAATTAATCTATTTGGTTAAAAACTTATTTCAATTGGTTGAAAATTAATTTTTTATTCAGAAATTCAACTATTCGATTTTTAGCTGGAAGCTTATCTTTTTTAGTTGAAAATTCATGTATTTGGTTGAAGAATTGTCTTTTTGGTAGAAAATTCATCTTTTGGGATGAAAATTGAACTATTTCGTTGAAAATTAATTTTATTTGGTTTAAAATTAATTCTTTTATTAAGAACTATTCTATTTTTGATTTAAAATTTTTTCTTTTTTTTTTCAGTCAATTTTTCTTTTGGATTGAAAATTTTACTATTTCGTTACAAATTTATTTTATTTGGTTGAAAATTAATTTTTTGTTGGAGAAAATTCATCTTTTTAGATTGAAAATTTAACAATTTGGTACAAAACTCAACTATTTGATTGAAAAATAACTTTTTTTTTTAAATTCATATTTTCGGGTTGAAAGTTTTTTGTAGAAAAAATGTATTTTTTTGGTAGAATTTAACTATTTGTGATTCAAAATGAAAATATTTTTTGGCTTGAAATGTCAACTATTACATTTTTGTTGAGAATTCATCTTTTTTTATTAAAAATGTGGAATGTAAAGCGTTTTAGTTTAAATTATATATTATTATGTGAATTCAATTTATTTAAAATAATTCCTTCCCCTATTTCTGTTAAAAATCTCCTTATTTCCCCCTCTTTTTAAAGCGAATTTGTTACAATACCCTTAAGTATAAAAAATATATTAAGAAGAGGAAAATTGGTTTCTGGTTTAAAAATGTAATTTTTTTTTCTTTTATTTTCTTCAGATTCATAATTAAACCAAATTTTTTTAGAAAATACGTACGTATTTTTTGGTTGAATACCACTTTTCAATTTGAAATTAATTTTTTTTTGGTTGAAATATCAACTATTAAATTTTCCGTTGCAAATTCATCTTTTTAGGCAGAAATGAGAATTTTCAACTATTTTGTTCAAAATTCGTCTTTTTTGCTAAACAAGTAATCTCATTTTGAAAATTCATCTGCTTGGTTGAAAATTCATTTTTAAGTTGAAAATTTATCTTTTTGTTTGAAAATTCATTACTTTGGTTGAAAATTAACATTTTAAATTACTTTTTTCAACTGAAAATTTGACTATTCTATTTTTTGTTGAAAATTGATCATTTTTAGTTGAAAATTCATTTACTTGGTTGAAATTTGTTTATTTGTTATTGTTGAAAATTCGTCTTTTGGGTTGAAAATTAAATTATTTCATTAAAAATGTATTTTAATTGGTAGAAAATTAAATTTTTTTTAGAAATTTATCTATTTGATTTTGTGTCGAAAATTGATCTTTTTTATAGAAATCTGATCTTATTCGTTCAAAATTAATCTGTTTTATAGGAAATTCAACTTTTGGGTTTAAAATTGAACAATTTGGTTATAAATTCATTTTATTGGTTGAAAAATTCATCATTCTAATTAAAAATTAATTTCTTTGGTTAAAAATTTCACTTTTTAGTTGAAAATGCATGTACTTTGTTAAAAATTTTTTATTTGTTTTTGTTGAAAATTCGTTTTTTGGGTTGAAAATTAAATTATTTCGTTGAAAATTGATTTTAATTGGTTGAAAATTGTTTTTTTCTTCAGAAATTTATCTATTTGATTTTGTGTCGAAAATTGATCTTTTTTATAGAAATCTAATTTTATTCGTTCAAAATTAATCTGTTTTTATAGAAAATTCAACTTTTGAGTTGAAAATGTAACAATTTGGTTATAAATTCATTTTATTGGTTGAAAAATTCATCATTCTAGTTAAAAATTAATTTCTTTGCTTAAAAATTTCAATTTTTGTTGAAAATTCCTTCTTTTAGTTGAAAATTAATTTTCTTAACTGACAATGTAACTATTCCATTTTTGCTTAGTAATTGATCTTTTTTAGTTAAAAATTTATTTATTTTGTTGAAAATTCATCTTTTTGGTTGGAAATTAAACTATTTCGTTAAAAACTTTTTTTAATTTGTTGAAAATTAATTTTTTCCTCAGAAATTCAACTATTCGATTTTGAGCTGAAAGCTTATCTTTTTTAGTTGAAAATTCATGTATTTTGTTGAAGAATGATCTTGTTCGGTAGAAAATTCATCTTTTGGGATGAAAATTTAACTATTTCGTTGAAAATTAATTTTATTTGGTTGAAAATTAATTCTTTTATTAAGAACTATTCTATTTTTGATTGAAAATTTGTCTTTTTTTTGTAGTCAATTTTTCTTTTGGATTGAAAATTTTACTATTTCGTTACAAATTTATTTTATTTAGTTGAAAATTAATTTTTTTTTTGAGAAAATTCATCTTTTTAGTTTAAAAATTAAACAAATTGGTAGAAAATTCAACTATTTGATTGAAAAATAACTTTTTTTTTGAAAATTCATATTTTCAGGTTGAAAATTAAACTGTTTTGTAGAAAATTGATCTTTTTTGCTTGAAAATTTAACGATTTGATAGAAGATTCAACTTTTGGGTTGAAAATTTAACTATTTTGTTATAAAATCATTTTATTGGTTGAAAAATTCATCATCCTAGTTAAAAATTAATTTCTTTGGTTAAAAATTTCACTTTTTTGTTGAAAATTCGTTCTTTTAGTTGAAAATTAATTCTCTTAACTGACAATGTAACTATTCCATTTTCTCTTGGAAATTGATCTTTTTTAGTTAAAAATTGATTTATTTCGTTGATAAATCTTTTTTATTTACAAATTCAATTTTTTTTGGTTCAATTTTAGAGTTGAAAATTGAACTGTTTTGTAGAAAATTAACTTTTTGAATTAAAAATTAATTTTTCTAACTGAAAATTTAAATATTCTATTTTTTGTTGAAAATTTATCTTTTTAGTTGGAAATTCATGCACTTTCTTGAAAAATTTTTTTTTGTTTGTTGAAAATTCATCTTTTTGGTTGAAAATTAATCTATTTGTTTAAAAACTTATTCAGGGTGGCGATTCGGCGGACGATTTCAAATTTCCGGTCATTTCCCGGTTTTCCCCGGTCAAGTTTTTCAATTTTCCCGGTCAACTCAAAGTAACATATTTATATTTGCCGCAAAACGCAAACATTTATTTTAATTCATGACGTTCGTTCTAAACATCTTTTAACACAACAGAGCAAAACGTTGCAAAATAAATGAATTTTGAAAAAAATACTTAAATTTTCCACTAAAAAAATATCAATTTTTTACAAAAAAATGGATTATCAATAAAATAGTTCAATTTTCAACCAAAGTGATGAATTTTCAAATCAAATTATGAATCTTTATCTGGAATAGTTAAATTTTAAACAAAAAAGATAAATTTTCAACTAAAATGATGAATATTTAACTGGAACACTCGAATTTTCAACCAAAAAGACGAATTATTAAAGAAGATTACATTTTAAATAAAAAGATTAATTTTCTACCCAAAAATACAATTTTTCAACCAAATACATTAACTTTTAAAGAAAGGTTTGAAGTTTTAATAAAAGAAGACAAATTTTCAACCAAATAGTTCAATTTTGAACTGAAAAAATAATAATTTTCAATCGAAAATGGAATAGTAACATTTTTAGTTTAAAAAATTATTTGTAAACCAAACATAAGAGTTTTCAACTAAAACAATGAATCTTTAACTGAAATAGTTCAATTTTCAAACCAAAAAATTAATTTTTACTAAAAAAAGATAAATTGTCAACCAAAACTTTAATAATTAAAATCCAAGTTAAAAAAATTAATGTTTAACCAAACAGATGAATTTTCAACAACAGCTATGGAATTTTCAATTGGAATAAGTTAAATTTTCAGTTAAAAAAATTAGTTTCAACAAAAAAAAAACTAACTTTTAACAACAACAAAATAATAGTTACATTTTCAAACAAAGTGATGAATTTTCAAATAAAATTGTAAATATTTAACTGCAATAGTTGAATTTCAAACCAGAAAGATGAATTTTTAACTGAAATGATGAATCATTAACTAGAATAATTGAATTTTTGACCAAAAAGATTAATTTTCAACCAAGAAGATTAATTTCTATCAAAAAAGACGAATTTTCAACTGACAAAGATAATTTTTCAACCAAAAATTGAATAATCAAATTTTTAGTCAAAAATGAATGTTCAACCAAAGACATGAATTTTGAACTAAAATTATGAAATATTCAACTGGATTAATAGTTACATTTTCAGTTGAAAAAAAAAAATTTCCAACCAAAAAACATACAAAGAAAAAACAAATTTTCAATCAAACAGCTCATTTTTCAACAAAAGAAATGAATTTTTAATTAAAACGATGGAGTTTCAACTAAAAAAAATTAATTTTTAACAAAAGAGCTTAACTTTCAACCAAATAATTTTATTTCAAACCTAAAAGATGAATTTTCAACTAAACTAATAAATATTTGACTGGAATACTTGAATTTTTAACCGAAAAGAAGAATTTTTAAACAAGAAGATTAACTTTCAAAGAAAAATAAGATAATTTTTTACCAACAAAAAAATCGATTTTTTAACAAAATACATGAATTTTCATCGGAATAGTTCAATTTTCAATTAAAAAGACAAATTTTTATCCAAATTGTGGAATTCCGAACTTGAAAATAATAATTTTCAACTCACAATGGAACAGTTAAATTTTCATTTAAAGAAATTAATTTTCAACCAAACTGATGAATTTGTCAACTAAAATTATGAATCTTCAACTAAAATTATGAATCTTCAACTGGAATAGTTTAATTTTATGCCAAAAAGATGAATTGTCAACCATAAAGTTTAATTGTCTACAAAAATAGATGAACTTTCCACAAAGTACATACATTTTCAAACAAATAGTTTAATTATTAAATGAAAAATATCAATTTTCAACCAAATAGTTGAATTTTCATCAAAAAAAGATGAATTAATTTTTAACAAAAGTTTAACTTTTAACCCAGTAGTTGAATTTCTAACTAAAAAACGATGAATTCGCAACGAACAATGTAAAAAAAAATTTCTATTATAATTCAGAAATATTTCTTCTTTGAAATTCTACTTCTACTCTGAAAAATGCTTGAAGTACTTTTATTACCTAAAATTTAGAAGAGGGAACTTTCAAATTGTGACGAATTCTGACTTGAAAGAGGGATTTTTAAAAATTCCTTTTTTCTCAATCCGAATTATAATTCCTTTAAAAAATTCCCATTCCATGTAAAACATTCCCTGTTCCAAGTGAAATTATATTTCTTGAATTTTGCTATGATCCGAAGTAAATTTCCGGTTTTTAAATTAAATTCCCGGTCATTTCCCGGTTTTTTCCCGGTCAATAAAATTTCAGGTCATTTCCCGGTCTTTCCCGGTTTCCCGGTCAAGTCTCCACCCTGTTATTTCAATTGGTTGAAAATTAATTTTTTTTTCAGAAATTCAACTATTCGATTTTTAGCTGGAAGCTTATCTTTTTTAGTTGAAAATTCATGTATTTTGTTGAAGAATTATCTTTTTGGGTAGAAAATTCATCTTTTGGGATGAAAACTTAACTCTTTCCTTGAAAATTTGTCTTTTTTTTTAGAAAATTTTTCTTTTGGATTAAAATTAGACTATTTCGTTACAAATTTATTTTATTTGGTTTAAAATTAATTTTTTTATTGGAGAAAATTCGTCTTTTTAGTTTGAAAATTTAAAAATTTTGTGGAAAATTCAACTATTTATTTGAAAAATAATTTTTTTTTTTTGAAAATTCATATTTTCGGGTTGAAAATTAAACTGTTTTGTAGAAAATCGATCTTTTTTGCTTGAAAATTTAACAATTTGACAGAAAATACATCTATTTGATTGAAAAAATTCAAACATTTGTTTGAAACTTAACTTTTTTCTTGGAAATTCATATTTTCGGATTAAGAATTCAACTGTTTTGTAGAAAAATCGTCATTTTTTGATAGAATTTAACTGATTGTGATTCAAAATTATTATTATGTAAATTCTACTTATTTAAAATAATTTATTCCCCTATTTCCGTTAAAAATCTCTTTATTTCCCCTTTTTTTGTAAAGCGAATTTGTTAAAATACCCTAAAATATTTAAAATATATTAAGCAGGGGAAAATAGGGCCGAAATTCTCGATTTGAGGATTTCAAGGGTATTTTTCAAATTTGAGGGGGAAAAGGGGAAAAGGGGGACCGACTGTGATCCCTGTCTTTTTTCTGTAATTCTCACCAGATTGATTTTCTTTTGGACTGAGAATAGTGGACTTATCGGCAGCTTCGATGAAAGAATCGAGTTTAAAATCCAGCAGCCACGATAAATTTCCATTTTCCTGGTCCTCCCCTGGATTATTTTCCTGGAATCTGGGAAACTGGCAGGAGGAACCTCGAGTGGAAAAATGTTTGTTTGGGGGTGTCTGAGAGGTTTGAGGGGGTTCCCAAAAATTTTGGCACCCCCCAAAATTTTGGTTAATTAATTCCCCATTAATTTGGGTGAATATTTGCCCATTTGTGTGAATTATTTGTGATTGGCTGATGTCAGTCAGGGTGGCATTTTCCAGTTGTGAGGTGTCCCAATTTCCATCCACGACGAGAACCTCGAGTCTTGCTACGGATCCTATATCGAGGGCTTCCTCAACAGTCTGAGAAAAATTCGCATTCGATATCTGCGAAATTCCTTCACTCGATGCTTGAAGTTCAGTCATGTACCTGAATTTTTCCATTTTTTTATAAATTAAAAATAATGAAAAAAATGAATGGAAAAAATATTATAAATAAATATTTTATCATGATCTGGACTCAAACATTTATTGTTTATATTGCTTATTAATTATTTTCGTGAAATTAAAACCATTTGAAAGATAATAATAAATCTTGGAATTGAACTTTTTTTAACCTGAGGTAAATATTTTTTAACAAAAATTTATAATCACGCAAAATTCAGGGCTCGAAATCACTAGAGAGATCTAAGAAGGAAGATGAGACCGCCTATTGCGAATTTTAGTTTTGGTTCATAATTTTTTTAAATTTGCTAGTTTTTTTGCAAAAAAGAAATCATTTTTGGTTTAAAAAACTTCGTTTACACTTCTAATTTTAACCATAATTGGTAAACATTATGAAAAAATGTAATAAAATTGATAGAAAATCAATTTCTTTGCGAAAAGCAATATAAAGTTATGAAAAGTGAGTTTTTCCGTGAAAAAAGGAATTAAAAAAGTTATTATTTCCATAATGTTTTAAGATTATTGAAGAAAATTTTATTTATAAACATTTCAAAATATGAAAAATGAATTAAAAAAAGTATAGGCAGCAAGAATCGAACACGCGACCTTCCGTCTATGTAGCCGAAGCGCTACTACCTGAGCCACCGGCGAATATTTCTGTGGCGAATATTTCAAAGTCGATTTTCGCGAAAATGACGAAAAAGCACATGTTTCTGTTTTTAAAAATTAATACTGAGTTGATCACCTTTCATTATAAAAAAAATTACGAACCGAACCTAAAATTCACAATTGGCGATCTCCCCTTGTAAGATAGTGTCAATAGTGGCATCAATTTTGTAAACTAGTAGCAAAATAGTGTCATGCAATTTTTTAAATATTAAATCGAGGGATTAACTATTTTTGAAACCTAGTATATAATATACATGTCCCATAAAACCCCATAAAATCGGATTACTTTAAAATCCTATTAATAATTTTGAAATCTTCGATAATTTCCTTGAAATCTCTTAAAATACTCTTAAACATTTTTTAATCTTTTGAAATCACTTGAAATTGATGAAATACCTCAAATCTTGTAAAATCACTAGTAATCTTTGAAATCCCTTGAAAGTGATAAAAACCCTTAAATCTTGTAAAATCCCTATTAATCTCATAAAAACCAGTAAATTCTGTAAAATTTGATGAAGCCCCTTGAAATCCTTTGAAATATTTCATATTTCCTGAAATTCCTTGAAATCTTTCAGAACAACCGAAAAGCTTTGAAATCTATTGATCTATCGAAATCCGTTAAAATCTACTGAAATCTGTTCCAAAAACTTGAAATCTATTGAAATCTATTGAAATCTCTTGAAATTGAAAAAGTTCTTCAAATTTTGTGAAATCCCTATTAACCCCACAAAATCCCGCAAAATCCTGTATAATCGGAAAAAGCCCCTTGAAATTCCTTGAAATATTTCATATTTTCTGAAATTCATTGAAATCTTCTAGAACGCCAGAAAGCTTTGAAATCTATTGATCTATCGAAATCCATTGAAATCGACTGAAATCTGTGTAAAAAACTTGAAATCTATTGAAATCTCTTGAAATTGAAAAAATTCCTCAAATTTTGTGAAATCCCTATTAACCCCACAAAATCCCGGAAAATCTTGTACAATCGGATTAAGCCCCTTGAAATCCCTTGAAATATTTCACATGTTCTGAAATTCCTTGAAATCTTTTAGAACAACCAACAAGCTTTTATCTATCTAAATCCGTTGAAATCGACTGAAATCTGTTTCAAAAACTGGAAATCTATTTAAATCTCTTGAAATTGATAAAATCCCTCAAATCTTGTGAAATCCCTATCAACCCCACAAAATCCCGTAAAATCCTGAATAATCGGATAAAGCCCCTTGAAATCCCATGAAATATTTGATATTTTCTGAAATTCCTTGAAATCTTTTAGAACACCCGAAAAGCTTTGAAATCTATTGATCTATCGAAATCCGTTGAAATTGACTG
>CAKNYM010046998.1:138601-197978 GCA_932195095.1 Andricus curvator | reverse complement strand
TTATCCCAGTTCCTGTCGAATTTACCAGGAAAAATTATTTTTAAATGAAAACAAGCTGATCAAATAAAACACAGTTTGCAAAGATCTGATCGCTTCTTATTATTTTGATGTCATTCATATTCACTCAATAACAAGGCAATAAAAAAATTAGAGTAAATCTTGAGTGACGAGGAAATGAAAATCTCACAGAGAAATGGCGTAATTATTTGATATTCACAGAGATTCTGTGATAAATTGAAAGTCATTGCGTTATTATAGCCTTGAAGAAACGTTCACATCTGATAATCATGATCCAAGAATTTAGGAAATAAAAACTTGAAAAACATCCGTATTATATTTCTAATTTAGAAAATTAAGAAAATTTTGCACAGAAAAGATCACTTTTCAACAAAATCGTTGAATATTGGTTAAAGTAATTCAATTTTCAGCAAAATAGTTGAATTATTGACCATGTATTTGAATTTTCGAAATCACGGATAAATTTTCAAACAAATAGTGACATTTTCCCCAAAAAACTTAATTATCAGCCAAATAGTTACATTTATAACCAAAATGTTTAACTTTCGAGCAAAAGGGACGAAGTTTTTACAAGCTAGATGAATCTTCAACCAAATAGTTGAACTTTCAAACCAAACGACGATTTTTTACACAACAGTTAAATTTTTAAACGGGAAACATGAATTTTCAACAAAAGATTGAATTTTCAACAAAAAGGAATGAACTTTCAACAAAATTGTTGAACCTTCTCCACGTTAGTTGAATTTTTACCAAAAAATTCATTTTTAACCAAATTTTCACATTGTCAACCGGATATTTTAATTTCCTGTCAAATTGATGAACTTTCAAGCTAGTTTCCGAGTTTTCTCCAAACAGTTGAATATTTATTTCAACCACAAAATATGAATTTTCAACTAAATAGTTGAATTGACTACGAAGGAAATCAAATGTTAGCCAGAAAGGATGAATTTTTAACAAAATAGTTTATTTTTTACCCAGGAATATGAGTTTTTAACAAATAGATCATGTTTAATCAAAGAGTTCAAGTTTAAACCAAAAACGATCAATTTTTATCGAAAAATGGAATAGTTAAATATTTCTATTAAAGAATGAATTTTAAACAGAAAAAAAATGTTTTGCAACAAACTGGTTGAACTTTCCATCAAAGAGATGAATCTTCATCTGATAAAACGAATCTCTAAAAAAACAGTTCAATTTTTCACCAAGTTGTTGAATTTTCTACCAAAAATAAAAATATTTAATAGAATGGATGAATATTCAAATTAAAGAGATACATTTTCAACATAAAATAGAATATTTGAATTTTCAGTGAAAAAAATAATTTTGAACCGAGAAAAGGAATTTTGAACAAACAACTTATATCTTCAATCAAATAGTAGAATTTTTAAACAAAAGACTCTCATTTGCAGATTGTATAGGAAATTACAATTTTATTTAAAGTTTAGCGAATTTAGAATAAGATACTAAAATTGGAAATGCAGTCATCAGCGATAATCCTGTTTTAAAGTTGTGTTCGTTTCTAAAAATTTGATATATGTTCATAATTATGTAAGACAATTAAAAAAAATAAAGCTCGCTGCAATCAACAGATAAATATTCGATTTCAATTAATAATTTTTAACACAATAGGCAGTAAGTAAGACACAAATAGAAAGAGTTTTATTTTGTGCCAGAGATCAATAAAAAAAGTGCAGAAAATTGATTTTTTCTAATCAGGCATAAGAGAAATAAGTATCAATTTGAGTGCTCACACTCGTAGAAGTATATTTTAATTCAAAAGATTTTTTGTTCTCTAAATATTTTAAAGATTTAATAACTGAAAAGTGGACCACTGAAGATTAGAAAAAAATTATTAATTCGATTAGTCGAAATATTTCCGAATTCAATATTAAGGAGCAACTGATTTCTCGATAAAAATGCATAAATTTACGTTGAACTGTATAGAATAATTGAAAAATACGTTATAAAATATTGTTTGGATAAAGCTAACAAAAATAATATTTTTGCACAATCAAATTAAAAGGGGTCAGTAGGCTCTAAAATAATTATAAACATTCAGGGTCTTTGTGGGCTACTTATGAAAGAGATCTGTTTTTAAATTTGAAAATGTTTCGTATGTATATTCTTTTAATTTTCCATAAAAAGTGCAATTATTCAGAGCCTGAGTGTCTGAAGGAGTTAATTTTCGTTCAGTAGCTTTTTCCTCACGTAAAAATACCTTATTGCCTCTCTTAATAAAAATTGATAAAACTTAACTAATTACTAGCGAAATTTCATCGACCTTCGCATGGAACTCATGAAGACTAGCCATTGCTCATTTGCAAAGCCAAAATCAGTTGCCTTCAACTAAAACTGCCAAAAAAATAAATAAAATCGCAACAGACCCCTGCCCAAGACTCTAATTAATAAAAATCAATCACCCCAGACAGTTTTTCAAGATACAAATTCATATCTTCTTCCATACAATTATTTTTAACAACCACAAAATACAACCCCTTGTACATTTAGCGAACCCCAATCAGCTAAAAAAATTTTTAAATAAAAATAGTCAACCCAAGACTTCGCATCCTTGTCTAAATAGTAATATTTACCAAGCCAAAATAGCACCGTCTAGTAGATTTAACGAAGCCCATCTCACATGCCTTCAACTAAAACGGCCAAAACAATTTAAAGTAAAAGATAATCAATCCGGACACCTAGGGGGGCTCTTGAATGTTAACGCGGCGATTGGTATATTAACTAGAGTTTGGGCAAGTTGGCTGTAGTGATTATTTTGAATATTGAATTTTTTGTGGTTTTCGTTGACGGCAGCTGAGAAGTGGTTCGTTATATATAATAAGGGTTGTTTTTGTGATTGCTTAATTTCATTGCATGGATGATGATATGAACGAGAGTCTTCGAATGGTGTCTATGGTGATCATTTTTCATTACATATTGTTTTGGCTCTTTTAAAAAATGACAGTTGTGACGCGGTTCGTTAAATGTACTATTTGTTGTTCTTTCGAGTTTGTTGAACATTACTGTATGAACAACGATATGAATTTGAGTCTTGGGAAGGTGTCTGGACGGTTATTTTCTATCTGTGGTTTTTTTTCGGTTGTCTTAGTTTAAAGCAGCTAACATGGAGATTGCTTGATGTACTATAGTGGTTGTTTTTTTTGGTTGTTGAATATTACTGTATGAACAAGGATATTAATTATTGTCTTGGGAGACAGTCAAGGGTGATTATTTTTTATTTTAAATAGCTTTGGCTATTTTCGTTCAAGGCAGGTTGATCGGGGATGTTGAATTTACTAGGGGTTGCTTTTTCGGGGTTGCTGAACATTACTGTGGATACGAAGATATACACGATAGTCTAGGGAAAGCGTCTAGGTTGACTATGTTCAATTAAAAATTTTGTTGGTTGTTTTAGATAATGGCAGCTGACACGGAGTTCGTTGAATATGCTAGGAGTTGTGCTGAAGGGTTGTTGTAAATTGCTTCGGAAATATTGCTAAATTAGAAACTTGGAAAAGTGTCTGGGGAGATTATTTTTTATTTCAAATGGTTCTGGCTTTTTTAGTTGAAAGAAGGTGGGGCGAGGTTTGTTAAATAAGCTAGATATAATTCTTTGGGATTCTTCAATATTAAAGCGACAATGGGGATATTAACTATTATCTTGACTAGATGTGTGTAGTGATTAATTTGATTATGGATTTTTCTGCGGTTTTAGTGGACTCCAGCTGAGAAGTTCGTAAAATGTACCAGGGTTGTTTTTATTGTTGTGAAATATTATTGTATGCATGAGAATATAAAAAAGTGTATTGGGAAGTTGCCTCGGGTGATTATTTTTTATTTCATATTGCTTTGGCTGCTTCCGGAAACGGCAGCTGAGAAAGGGTTCGTTGAATCTACTAGGGCTTGTTTTTCTAGGGTTTGGTGAACTGTTTTGAGTGCATAAGGATACGAACGAGAGTTTTGGGTTCATTTTTTTATCTTTGAATTTTTTTGGATATTTCAATTGAAGGAGGCTGAGGTGGAACTTGTTAAATGCACTGAATTTTACTTTTTTAAATATTTAAATATTATTTGGGTGGAAAAGAGTTGAAAAAATATTGTAACATATAAAAATATTGCTTACTTAAGATAGCTGGATATATTTCTAAGTCCTTCTTTCCTAAATAATGTCAAGAGAATACGTGAAACTCGAGGTTGGACCTATTTTTAATCTTCTTTTAATATTTCTCCAAAATATTTGGTTTTACAAAAAAGTCAAGACACTGAAAGGGTGACTTTTTTCAGATAAACAAACTCTCTGATGCGATTTTTCTAATACCATTCGAAATTTTAACTAAAAATGAAAACAAAAGATTTTTTACTTCATGGCCGTTGCCATAGGCTTTCATCTTGGCCAAAAACAATTTGAAATACTGTGGTGTTTTATATTTACAAATTTTCTTTTTTTCGTCTGCGAAAATAATTGTATTCGTTAATGATCATTTCACAAATTAGCCTTGAGAAAAATCGAGATAAGGCTCGATTTATTCTACAACAGAGTCGAAATTAGAATTTGCCAAAATTATTATCTTTTTTATTTTTCTTACATATGAAAGTATAATATGTCTGAAAAAAAATTATTCTGAAGTTTTAGGAATGCTGCAATATAAGCTCGAGCTATTACATTTACTTGCTTTTCATACGTGTACCCGATTGTGTTAAAAAATACGATTATGACGTATTATGACGTAAAGGATGGGAAGCAATTCATTTTCGTAAACAAGAAAGATGCAGACATCAGTAAACTAAATTGAAATAAAGTTTTCCTACTCAAGATTTAATTACAACGATCTCTTTTATAATCCTCAATATGTTTACAGAAACTTTAAATTTTTTGATTATTTTGAAGCTTTTTTCAATTTTTCAAGGTGAAAAAATAGTGATGTTTCCTTCCATTTGAACAGAATTAATTTACTGAAAAAAATTGCGCATAAGAATCTTCTGGAACCATCGCAGACCCTAGAAGTGTTAGGTAATATATCGACGATCTCTTTGCGAAGAGTCCCCCATATACAAAAATCCCGCTGCAAAAAAACGTCCAATTTCCATGTTTACGAAAAATTTAAAAAACTCGGGAAAGAATTTAACATTTTTTTAAAATTTTTTGGTCTTATGTTAACGTTAAATCTCCATAGTTTTTTTTCAAATTTGTTGCAAAAAAGTCACCAAATTTCAAATAATGATTGACTTCACCACATAATTTGCAAAAATTCAAAACAATAACATTTTTATGAATATACCGCAATTTATTTAAATACCCTGAATAACGATTTCAAAAACAAATTTTGTTAGTATTTACACATTTTGAAAAGTTTGACTCCAGGGCAGAATCTGAGAAAAAATTCTAAAAATATCGCAATAATTTATAATTAACTATTGAGACGTAACTTCAAAATGAGACCAAAAACTTTAAGGAATGTCAATTATTTTCCGAGTTTTATCAATTTTTTGAAAATATAGAAATTAAATGCTTTTTTTTGTATAATTTTTTCAAAATTAAAATTACCTTCAACTTCAACTTATTAGATGAAGAATTTTAATTCATTTGGCGGTATTACGAAAAAAAATTGTCATTTAAAGATAACAAGAATTAAGGCACTTTAGCAACAGCTCAAAAAATAGGCGTCTAGACAATTCACGCCGGTATTGTGTAATATTTTATAATTTATTTATATTTTACCTTATATATAATAAAACATGATAGCGAGCCAGTCCGGTACATGCCCGTAATATTGAGCTTAGCATGAAAGCATTTTAAACTTAAGAGTTAATTCTCAATGCAAAAATCATGTAAAATAGTCATATTTTGTGCTTTTCATCATATGTCAGTATGTTGTGAAAGTCTACTCCTGTAGTTTAGAGCATATATTGGCGAAAATTTCGGTTCATGCTGTAATAATTTTTGAAAGACCTTCATTACACAGCATGAAAGGAAATTTTTGCCAAAATAGGTGCAAACATTCAATATTTAATCTTTACGTGTACCCATAAAGTCAATTTCCTGCTAACATATGTTACAAAAATTTTATTTCACATTTATTTCCTTCCGTCTCCGTATAAAAAATGTGGCCTTGTTGAGTTTCAAAACTGTAGAATTAAATATTTCGCCGCGCCCTGAACAAAATTGTTTGCGAAATACGTACAATGATAACAAACATATGTTTCAACAGTTCCAAAGTAAAATGCGAATTTTTGGATATAGTCGATATCTGGATGTAAATTATTTCAATGTATTATTGATTTAGTATTATATTATATCCTACTTACGGACAGAATTGCCAAGTATTATGAACACGAAAAAAAAAAACAGAATAAAAGGGAAAACTCTCATCTTGCTGGAAACAGGAACTACGACTGATCTTGAACTGGCTGTACTCGTACATATACTAGCCTGCAAGTCATATTGATAAATAGTATTACTACATTCTGGCGGTGAAGTTTTGTTTTTCACTTACATGAAAAGTCTCGTCACTATCTTTGAAAATGTTAGATATTCAGAATATAGACTCAATCTACACGTAGCCAACAAATTTACGCAAATGCCAAAACTTTTGAGAATATTTTTGAAAATTGGTACTACGGGGTTGTTGTAGACACTTGCTGATTATTCCAAAATTCAGTGTGAAAATTACAGAATTCTAAATGGTAGATGTTGTATGACGATATAATGATGAAGAATTTTGGGAAATTTTTCTGAAATGACGGGCTGATAGCAAAACTCGAAATGAGAAAAAAAAGAGTCGGAGCAAAACTAATTTGATTTTTTGCGGGTAAAAAAAGAATTAAGTCACGCTATACGGCCAAAAATGTTTTCGTAATTCAACTCGTTTTTACTCGTAGATTCTGAAGAAAAATAATTAACTCTCTTTTTCTGGTGGTAGTGGTGCTGGTGGTGATGACAGAAATCTGAAAATTGCCGTCAGAAACACGATTAAGGACCTTTTTTCTTTTTAAAAATGACTTAATATATTAGGTTTTTGAAAATTTCAATACGCACTGTAACAAAATTGTTAACTGTTCTCTGTTTGATCAATTTCTTTCAGATCAGACAATTTTTTCAATTTTCTGGTCGATATTGTATAACAGTCATTTTTTTTATTTGGAATATAAATTTCAAATTAGCTACCCGAAAAACTCCTTTACAGTATATGTTATGCAGATCGGGTAATTTTCAGGGTTTCATAGGGAACCATTATGCAGTCCGTAAAATGGCTGTTCGTCCGTTACCGTCCGTCCCTATATAGAATCATCACAATTAGGCGTTTTAATTTAAAAATTCTTAAAATTGACTTAAATTTGGCTCAAAACCAGCGCTCCAGATTAGGAATTTTCTGAAAGAGCGAAAAAATTGGTTCTTAAACTCCTAAGATGAACGTCGAGAAAATTATTCACAAATCCAACTCAAAAACAACACACGTAATTGAAAATTTTCAAAAAAATAAAATACAAATCTTAACCGTACCCGTACCAACGAAAAATTAAGTAGAGGCCTTGCCGCCCGCTTCACTAACTGATTTTTTACATTCTGTCCATTTCTCGGATTTGGGACCACTGTGCACCGCTGGCACTGAAACATTAGGAGATTTTGATGACTCAAGTAAATATAAAAAAGTCGAAACAATATTAAAACTCTTTCGTTAATTTAATTTGAAGATTTTTTACTTGAAAATAACAACATTAGTGAAAATTATTTATCACAGAAAAAACTGAGGCATCAGTGATTCTGCGGCTCAAGTAAAACTTGGGATCATTTAGAACTTAGGCTCTAGAGGAACTCTTATTGAGGGTTCCTTTTTAGTTCTTTCATACCCGATAGATGGCCATCGGCGGATGCCGACGTTTTCAACTTCGCATGTGTCGAGAAGCACGGGCCTTTTTGAAATCAATAAATAATATGAATAGTCATATAGATAAATATTAACAAACGTTTTTTATTCTTTTTTAAAACAAATTAAATTGAATTATAGAAATACCTAGCTTCTTGAACAAATTTAATATTAACCTAATATTGCAAGTGTATATTATATCATTTCAAATAGTCCCGCGATTTTTGTGCATGCGCAGTGGAAAACATCGGATTTTCAACATAACCTTGAAAACTGTCACATTTTATCTTCGATATCTTCCTTTCAAGAATTTTTAATGTCTATGATTTTAGTTTCTTCATTAAATTTTTTCCCAGTGCAATATTATTTAATTCGAATTATAAAGCAAAATGGCCATTAACTTGTAAAATTTTTGAAGTAAGTCAAGGCTGAAGTGACAAAAAGGCTCTATTAGAACCATTTGTATCCATACGTTGGGTTCATTTAGAAACCATTTATCATTTTAGTTTCCTTTTCAGCAAGAGAGGTTCCTTTTTGCTGCAGCTCCTTTGAAACCAAAAATTGGTTCTAATAGAAACCCCAGTTTTTTATTGGTTTGATTAGTTCCTTGAAATTTTAAAAATACCATTTTCCATTGAAAAAGCACAACCAAAAACTCTAATGACAAAAATTAAATAATACTGAATTCCTAAAGCTTGTTCATTTTAGTCATTAATGTATGATTTTTCATAGGGAATAACCATTTTCATCGAGAACGCGTGAATATGTCAACTATTGATTTTTTCTTGTTAATAATAAATTGTTTTGCAAAGCTTCAAAATTCATACAGAACCTAAAAAGTGGTTAGATCTTCTCAAAAATTGATGATTTTTCTTTTAGCATTTTCTCAACACATGATGACTTTTCTGATGAAATATCCATTTCCGTCAAGAAAGTTCAAGCATATAACCTTGTATTCTTGAAAACTGTACAGTTCCCTCAATACTTCATGATTTTTATTTGAAAATATACAGTTCTGTTGAAAAACCCTAGACATAACCTAAAATGTTTAAAACTTGCTAACCCGGTAAGAAGGCTTGCATTCAAAGGTATTAAAAATTGCAATACCTATGAATTCCGTTTCTGTCCTTCTTTCTTGAGTCCCCGATTTGGCAGAAAAAATATTTAGATTCCAATCCCTTTCAAAGCCGATCTGAGCTGTCAAACGTAACCTGAAGAAAATTTAAAACACCATTTTCGTTTAACGCATTAGAACTATTAGAAGGCGTTCTAGAAGCATGGAATTGGCCAAATCCAGTAGGATTATACATAACAATACATCTCTTTATCACGAAACTCTCGCTTTATTCAAATATGATCAGTTAAAAAAATATAAAATGTTCATGAACAATTTAAAAAAATTAGTTTTCATCACTGCTGTCTGTGTGGCAATCAATCTTGACAACGTAAAATGACTAATACTTTGTTTTTAAATGCTTTTAACCTCATTATTATTCAAAAATCAGTAAATAAGAACAGCGAAATGTGCAAGAGAAAAAGGGATTTAGAATTTTATATTTCATGGTCGATTCGGGGTATCCAAAAGTATGTAGAAAAATGTGGTCGCCACTAAGTACAGAAAGGGATTTAGTTTAAGAGATAACTGCTACTGCTTTGGGAATTCAAAACGCGAGGACAAAAACGGTATCAAAAAGGATTCAATAATTGTCACCTCACCATTGAACAGGAAATTTTAAATACTCTCCAATGCAAGCCTTCTTACCGGGAATTTTCGTCAATACTTGATAAATTAGGCATATTTTAATTATATTTTACAATAAACAACCCTGCTGGAAGTAGAAAGACGGAAAAAGATAGAAATTGTTGGATAGGAAAAGATAGAATTATTCTATCTCTCTCAGTGGGTCACTTTGCACCCCTAAAACGCTATCATTACCTATCCCCAATTTCAGTAATTTTAAACTCTTTCTCCACCTTTCGTGATTGAGAACTTTTATCTTTTTCCATCCCGTAGTCTATCTATCTATTACGAATTTCAATTTTTTTTCAATATCTTTCTCTATCTTTCGCAATCGAGCACCCTTATCCATCTCTTTACCTCGTTCTATCTCTTTGATATAAATTTGAACAAAGTTGGGGAAAATAAGAATTTTCAATCATCTTAAAATAAATATAAATCAATAGGCTCCAAATTAATTATGCATATCCAGGATCTTTATGCTTTTTGCATGCAAGGAAAAATGATACATAAAAAAAGACAACGAAAAAGTTTCAATATTAAGAACTGAAATTACCTTTTAAATATTGTATATGTGTATGAGTGATATTCAGTAAACACAAAAAACAACCCCTTGTACATTTAGAGAACCCCGAACAGATAAAAATGTTTTAGTATAATTTTCAGTTAGCAAAATTAATTTTTGAAAAAATCAACGGAATAGCTCAATTTTCAACCAAAGAGCTCAATTTTCAACTAAGGTGATCAATCTTGACCCAAGAGAATGAATTATCAACAAAATAGTTCAACTTTCAACTAAAAAGTTGAATTTTCAACCGAAAAAGATTTTTATTTTAAATCAAAAATGCAACAGGGGCGACCACCCTGCAATATATAATGATCATACAGTAGATAATCATTAATTTAAAATACTGATGTATGTGAAATACTACTTTTCTCTTTCCACCCATAATTTTCACTGTCTTCCCCTCCCTTATCTCGCATGTATTCAACTAAAACATCAAACAAATTTAAAGTGAAAAGTAATCAATCCAGACACCTAGGGCAATATTTGTGGGCTCTTAAATATTAACGCGGCGATGGCTATATTAACTATTGTCTTGGCAAGGTGTTTGAGTGATTATTTTATATTTTGAATTTTTTGCGGTTTTAGATTGACGGAAGCTGTGAAGTGGTTCATTAAATATAATAAAATAAGGGTTGTTTTTGTGACTGCTGAATTTCATTGTGTGGTTGATGATATGCACGAGAGACTTCGAATGGTGTGCATGGTGATTATTTGTTATTACATATTGTTTTGACTCTTTTAAAAAATAACAGTTGAGACGCGGTTCGTTTAATGAACTTGTTGTTATAATTAATTTAACATTTAAAGTTTAATATTTGAAATTTTAAATTAAAGTCTTTTCGGGTTTCGATCGTGTGCGAAACTATGAATGTTGCGGACGTTTCGTGAACATTGCAGTTTACTTCTTGAGGGCTGACCTGAAACTGAAGTTTCAGGTTATGATGTTCTTATATATATATTCTCTACGATGCCTGTGATTGACCAGAGCGCCCCATGGTGGGTACTGATCGAACTTGATTGGGCAATCAAGTCTTCTTCAAAAAACCCGGGAGGACGGAAAGCCAAATCGGATTAGTGTTATATCCATTGTCCCTATTGATGTTAATAGTGTGTTTTAAGATTTCGATTGCTTCTCCATATTTTCTTGGAAAAATATTGTATGCTGTTGCGATGACGGTCGTTTTGTCAAACGAAATTCTATTTCCTGTTTTGATATGATGCTCAGCTACTGCTGATTGCGTGAAATGTTTTAGCCGGACTTTACTCTCATGTTCCTTTACACGTTCACTTACCGCCCTCCCAGTTTCTCCAATATAGACTTTGCCACCTAGAACAAGAAATTTTATATACTTCTGGATCACTGAAAGGTTCCTTTTTATCTTCAGGGTTGTTTAGAAGTTGTCCTTTTTTCGCAGGTGGCTTAAATATAGTTTGGATGTTGTGTTTGTTGAGAATTCTTCCTATTTGTTCTGTGATACCTTGAATGTAGGGTAGGATGGTGGTCGTTTTTCTCTCTGTTTCTTCAGTAGGTTGTGTTGACTTGTTTTTTTTTTAGTGTATTTTCTTATTGCTTTATTAATTTGTTTGTTTGTGTAATCGTTTTGTATTAGGGATTGTTTAACATTTTGTAGTTCTTTTTGTAAGTTATCTTTATCTGTTATGGAGACAGCTCTGTATACAAAGGAATTAATGACCGATTGCTTTTGAGATGGGTGGTGGTGGGAGGAGGAATGTAGGTATCTATTTGTATGGGTGGGTTTTCTGTCAGCTTCATGTCCTAATGTTTTATCAGATCTTTTGTAAACTAGTACGTCCAAGAAAGGTAATTTTCCGTTTTATTCAATTTCCATGGTGAACTTGATCTTAGGGTGTATTTTATTGATGAAATTGAAGAACTTGTGTAGTTCATCTAGTCCATGTATCCAAATGGCGAAAGTGTCGTCAACGTAACAGCACCAAGATTCCGGTTTAGGCTTGGCTTTGTTAAAGATTTTAGTTTCTAGATTTTCCATAAAGATGTTGGCTATTACAGGTGAGATTGGAGATCCCATTGCTGCTCCTGAGGTTTGTTCGTAGAATTGGTTATTGAAAGAGAAGTAGGTATTCGTGAGACATTGTTCTATTAAAGGTGTGAGATTCGAGGGGAAGTTCGCGAAGAATTTAATAATATCGATTGTATCAGAGATTGGTACTTTTGTAAAGAGAGATATTACGTCGACACTCACTAAGATGTCTTGGGGTTGAATGTGAATCAGTTGTATCTTTTTGATGAAGTCAGAAAGTTCTTTTTTGGTCTTGTTGAACATTACCGCATAAATGAAGATATGAACTCGAGTCTTGGGGAGGTAGTGATTATTTTAAATTACGGATTCTTCTGCGGTTTTAGTTGACTCCAGATCAGAAGGAGTTCGTTAGATGTACGAGGGGTTATTTTTATGGTTGTTAAATATTATTGTGTGCATGAGAATATGAAAGAGTGTCTTGGGAAGGTGCTTTTCTTGATTTTTTTTTATTTCATACTGTTTTGGCTGTTTCAGGAGACGGCATCTGAGAAGGGGTTCGTTGAAACCACCAGGGGTTGTTTTTTGTGATTGCTGAATTGTATTAAGATCATAAGGATACGAACGAGAGTTTTGGGTTTATTATTTTATATTTTTTGTTTAAAAAGATTTAAAAAATATAGTAACATATAAAAATCTTTCTTATTAGAGATGGCTGGTATACATTCTTAAGTCGTTTTTCCTAAACAATGTTAAGGAGATATGTACAACTCGAGGTTTGATCTGTTTTTAATCTTCCTACTAATTTTTCTCCAAAATAGTTAATGTTTCTACAAAAAAGTCAAAACACAGAAAAAGTGTTTCTTTTTTATTTAGATGAACAAACTATCACCTACAATTTTTTTAATATCATTTGAAATTTTAATAAAAATTAAAACAAAAGATTTTTTATTTTTAGGACCGTTGCCATAGGCTTTAGGAAAAATTGCTTCTAAAGTTTCAAGTATGCTGCAATATAAGGTAGAGATATTAAATGTATTTGCTTTCCATAAGTGTACTCACTTGTGTTAAAAAAATACGATTATGACGTATTTTTGGTAACATCAGTAACCTACATTGAAAAAAAAGCTTTTCTATTAACTTGTTATCAATTTATTTATATAGAAATTAACCCCAAATGGTCCAGCAATATACTTTATTAAAAATTATGATACATTTTTTTAAATTTTGAAAAATGTAGGAAAATTCAGTTATAAATTTCATAATTTTCAGTCACAGCTACGGAATTTTCTGATACATTATGTATGAAAATTCTGGAAATTACTATTTTCAAATGACCTAAGAAAAAAGGTAAACTATTTTTTCAAGTTTAAAAAACCCTCAAAGCCCCTAAAAATGTTACGTAGTATATGGAAGACCTTTATGCCAAGAATCCCCCATATATGAAAAAATCCCGTTACAAACAAAACGTCCAATTTCCATATTTTCGAAAAGTTGAGAAATATCGGGAAATAATTAACATTTTTCTAATTTTTTGAACTCATTTTGATGTTCAATCTCCATAGTTTTTTTCAAAATTGATGCAAAAAAGTCACCAAATTTCAACTAACGATTGATCTCACCACATAATTCGGAAATATTTGCAACAATCACAGTTTTATCGATATTATTGAAATTTATTCAAATATGCTGAATAACCATTTAAACAAATATTTTGTAATTATTTACACAGTTTTCAATTTTTTCACCATGTTTGACTCTAGGGCAGAGTCTGGAAAAATTCGAAAAATACCCCAACAATTTAGAAAGAACTATGAAGACTTATCTTTAAAATGAGCCCAAGAACGTTAATAAATGTTATTTATTTCCAGAGTTTCAACAAATTTCGAGAACATGAAAATTGGACGTTTTTCTAAATAATTTCTTCACAAAATTAACATTTTGCGATCAAAATGAACTCATTGGATACAGAATTTTATTGAATTTTGTGGTATAACGAAAAAAAAATTTTCATGTAAAGATTATAAGAATTAAGGCACTTAAGCAATAGCTCAAAAAAACAGGCTTCTAGATAATTAATGCCGGTATTGTGCAATATTTTACTTATCACGGAAGTTGCGAAAATGAATTTTTAGTAAATACATAGCAGAGCATACGCTTTGTTGAATTTGGAACTAAAATATTTTTCCAAAGAACTTAATTCATGATAATTACATTTTTAAACTTCAGTATTAATTTTCAATACGAAATGTATGCAGAATAGCTTATGTTTCGTATTATGGATCGTATTGTCGCTTAAAAGATTCTACAGTATTTTAAACTTTGGTATAATATTGTAAAATTGATGAGCTTTTGATATAATTTGAGAAACATGCGACCTTCGAGATCCCCACGCAGTAATAATGTAAAAGCATACCAATTTGTTTGTGCATAAATATGCTTGTTTGGTAAAATTTAGAGATTTTCGTATATCTCGTCTATTTTGAATGAAATCCTTATATTTTTCTTCTCTTTTGAATTGAAAACAATTAGTAAATAATTTTTATTTTGAAGCTTCCATAACTAAAAAATGTCAGTACTAATTATTCTGAAATAAATTGTTCTATTTAATTCTTTTAATCGAACATTTATAAACTCGAAACATTGACAACTTTTACATGAGAATTTAAAATTGTATTGTGCAATTGCAAATTGTTTAATTAAATGCTGTAGAAATGTGAAACTTTCTAAAATGATAATAAATTTAACATTCCTGGCAGAAATCGGGGAAAAAAAAAATTTTGTTATGTCTATGTAACGGAATCTATTTTGCGGGTAGGAATTTATGAGATTTCTGTTCCATAATAAATAATTTATAATTTAAAATCAACAGCCATACCACGCTGAAAAAACCAGTTCTCGTCAGATCACTGAAGTTAAGCAGCGTTGGGCGCGGTTAGTACTTGGATGGGTGACCATTCGAGAAAACCGAGTGCTGTTGGCACATCGTGGGTGTGGTGAGCCTACACTTGTAGTTGTTTTACTACAAGCTATCAACCTAGAAACACTACCCGAATCGGGTAGTGTCACGCCTACCCTGAAAGGGAAATGGCTTAATGGTATAATGGTAAGCCCTCAAAATTGAATGAATCTAAGAACGTTCTTAATAAAATAATTCTGAATAGGAGTTTTTCAGAGAAAATAGGATTCTGAACTTCCTTTATAATAGGAAAATTTTCTAACTGAACGTTTTTTTACTTTGAATGTATAATTGTGTAACCTCTGATTTAAATATTCTCAATATATAAACTCTTTACTTACAAAATGTTTGAGTCGGCTGCGGCCGACTACAACATCACTGTCGAGAAGAAGGAAAAAGTGGCTAGGTATCTCTTAAGGGCATGTGACACAGTCAAGTACCTACATTACCGACCTCACTTCTTCAATTTTCCGAATTTTGTTTTGAATCTGAGAACTTTTTTTGTAAATAAAATATCGGGTTGAAGCTTTGGAAAATGTATGAGAAGACAATAAACTACGTTTACGTACTTTATTAGAGGAGGAAATTCGCAAAAAATTATTTTCGAAGAAATTAAAACTGGAAGGATTTTTTGAACCTAAATACTTTTTTTATAAGTGCGAAGTCTGGCGGCCACTAATCGAGGCTCTATCAGCTGGCTCGTCTACATCTGAAATATGGGGTCCACGCTGTCAAAGATTAATGATGCGGTGTTCTTACAATAATATTTTTTAAAAGTTGTGTCCAGCATAAAAGTTGAGTGAAATATGTTGTTTCAATATTGAATTATGTAAGTATTGAAATCGTTATTGGCTTCGTTTAGTGGCCGCCAGACTTCACATTTTCGTGCTCACAGCGAACACCGACCGAACTGGCAACCGTTGTTGACATTTAGTTGGAATTTTTCTTTTTGCATCTTTTATACTCAAATGATGTACATAAACGTACTTCACTGTCGGCTCTTGCATTTTTGAAAGTTGGAAGCCGATATTTTACTCATAGAAAAAGTATTTAGGTTCAAAAAGTTTCAAGGTACAAAGACAATATGTATAAAAATGGTCGCAGTTTTAAGTTCTTTGAAAATAATTTTTAGCGAAATTTCTACTCAAATAAAGTACATAAACGTAGTTTTTGGTCTTCTGATACATATTAGAAAGTTTAAGTCCGATATTCTATTTACAAAAAAATATTTTAGGTTCAAAAAAAAAATTTAATAAACTGAAAAAGTGAGGTCGGTAATATAGGTATTTGACTGTGTCACATACCCTTAAAGCAGGAAATAAGATTGTTCAGGAGTCAGGGAACCGTGAGAGAAACTCTAAAACCGTACCGTGGATTAAGCTTTATAGAACAGATAAAAATGGAATGCGAAGTTAAGTAATTTTTCTATATTCAAAAATAAATGCAACATTTCCACCGTTTGAGTGCTCCATTAAGTGTCCACACAGATTCCCATACTCAAACACGTTCTTTGAAATTTCTCTCTAGGTAAAGCCTTAGTGAATATATCCGCTCGTCGACTTTCAGAAGGAACATATTCGACATTTATTTCGCCTTGTTAAGGATAGGTGCAGGATAGTGCAATACGCAAATTGGTTTTTGAAATTGTCAAACGCTTAAGTGTTTCTCGCGACAGAATCAGAGCCTTTGACAGATTTCCCATTCATAGGCGGTATAAAATTAGGCTTTCGTAAGTCTCCTCGAAGCAATCAGTGGGGTTTCTGTTTCTCAAAAATGAGAACGAAAGCGACGTGTACGATAATTATAAGATAAATAGGAATATTTTCTTGAAATGTAAGCGAAATATGTAAGCAAAATGCGTGAAATTCAGAAATAAGATTTATATAAAACCGAATGTACTAGTGAATGTTTAGTTAATAATAGAATCAATGATTCACAAGCGAATTGATTGATGCGCGCTGACACGAATCGAGTTAGCTTCAAAATAAAAGGAGAGGCAGAATTTTTCTGCTATCAGATCTTAAACTTCTCAACGAACACAAAAGGGAGGATGTGAGTTTCCTAAAAGATTAACTAATCACGTGCGAGCGAAGAGCCGCTGTCCAAATCTCAACATGTGCATCGCTAAAATAGATGCAAAAAGCAGATCGGAAACGATTGTTCCGATCTCATTGAATCAAGAGGGTTGAACGGTGGAGAAACCTAAGCGGCGCCACCGGAAAACAACCAAACACGAGAACCGAGCGGGACAGCAGGCTTAAACGACTATTAGGGGCAAGCCAAAATATGCTACGCCCACGGCCTTGTGCCATCAAAAGAGGAAACGAGAGAGAACAATGATTTGAGGAATAAAATAAAAAGAATTTTGAGATTTCGATTCGTTCAGCGTGTATTCAGTGTTGCCGATGACAGGCAAATTCCACGGTTTTCGGGTAATCTCACTAAAGTTGTGAAATTTCCGGGAAAATTTCTAAACTTCCAAGGAAATTTCGCTCTGACGTCATGACGCGCGGAAACTTGGGGGTCCTGCCTGGCAACACTGTGTACATCAATCAGAACGTTTTCATCTCCGGAAAAGACAGGTCGTAGTTCGGCGTGAGACAACAAAAAACATATTTTTTGCAACACCCACCTCGAAAGTACTCCATTCCATGTAGCTAAATTATATGCAAAGTGACTCATTCCGGATAACAATGCGGGAATAATATTGGCGCATGCGCAGTTCGAGTCTTATATACTTTCCACATCAGCGGAATGTACGCGCATGCGCACTTTGCAGATAAGCAACTTTCCGCATCGCGACAATTCAGGGGCAACGTAGCAACAGCAGCGCTCAGTGTCCAAGCGAACAGCTGATGACAGGTGCGAGGTTAAAGTCGACGTGTTTAGAGTGCAAGTGAAATTTTCCTTCTCATTGTCAAAAGAAGATGGACTTAAATAAAGATTCGAATCAAACTGATGAAGAGTGTACTCCACTAGATAGTATATTAGTTATTTTCATATATTTTAATTTAATTAAAATTTCGTATTTTTAGAATTTGTTTTCGTTCCGCTGAGGGTTTCACCGCTTACCCCCCCCCCCCTCCGCCGCAACTGTAAATATTCTTCCTTTGTCTTTCTCTTAGTACAACTTTCTCGGAAGGTTGTTGCAAAAAATAGCGTGTGATACACGTGCGCACAGGCAATTGCTGACTCGTGTGATTTCAGCATTCACCTTCAGCTCATCGCACTCGTCCTCGTTTTCGCACTCGCTTCGCTTGTGCGCTAACCTCCGACTCGTGCTTCGAGCCTCCGGCTCATGCTGACAAATTTACACTCGTTGGCAATCGCCTATTTTGCGCACTTGTATCACAAATAGCTATTCCATTCTCAGCGTTTTGTCAAAAATCATTGTGAACCTTGGTGCGTGCGTCTTCGAGCATAGCGTAGACTACTTCTCGTTTGTTTTCTTTTTACGCTGCTTTATAACACATTAACAAGTGGAAATTTGCGCCTCGCGTTTCTCTGTGTCGCATCCTCGTTGTGAAGTTTTTTGTGCGCTCTTATGTGTTTAACGCAGTTGTAACTGAACTGTGAATTGTACCTTATGCATCTCGAGTGTAGATCTGTCTTGTGCATCAGAGTCCTGTGACTGGAGTGAAAATTTGTCATTTGTGACATTTGTGTGACTTGTGCTGTGTAATAAAAATTTGAATCGCATCCCCATTATTTCAACATTTTGTTCACCCACCTTCTAACCCGTACACGCCTAAATCTACTTTCTCGCGAATAAAGTGATATCGGACGTAGTTTGCGAAGCCAGATAGCTTCTTTTGCAGCTGTGGCGACTGCGACATATTCGTCCTCAGTGGTGCTCAAAGTAATTAGTTTTTGTCTCTGCAAAGACGAAGTTACAGGGCCACCTGCTATGAAACATATATATCCACTAGTGGATCGTCTTGTTACGATGTCGCCCGCAAAATTGGCATCAGAGTAACCCACCAGATACAGATTTTTTTACCCAAATTATACATGATTCCCATATCAGCTGTTCTTACTAGGTACCTAAAAATGCACTTAACAGCTTGCCAGTGACTCTCATTATAATCACTGAGACATCGACTCACTAAATTAACCGAGTAGGCAATATCAGGGCGCGAAACAGTCGCTAAGAACATAAGTGAGCCTACTGCTTCTCTAAAGGGCAAATTTGGTCTGGTTTTACTCTTATCAGCTGGTTGTAGAACCGTATGCGCATGATGAATGAAATTAGCTTGTTCTCCCTATGCCTTTCAATTGCCAAACCAACAAATAACTTAGAATTACCGATTGTGATGTCAAACGAGCTCCGTAGATAGTCAGTTAATCTGTCAAGTATATTCTGAGACTCTGAGGCAATTAAGCCATCATCAACAAACAAAGCCAGGTAAACATCACAACCGTCGACTTTACCTGAGAACACGAATCTATCAGAATCACTCTCATTCAGATCAAACTTACTCAGAAAAGATGAAAATTTCTCATTCCAACATCTGGACGCCTGACTTAATCCATAAAGCGATTTTTATAATTTGCACACAACACTGCTGTCATTTTCACCAACTGATAAGCCTTCCGGCAACTTCATGTAGATCTCCTCTTTGAGTTCACTATACAAGAAGGCCGTTTTCACATTAAATTGTGCTAGCTCAAGATCACTACTTGCCAATATAGACAAAAACACTCTGAACGAATCATACCATACTACCAGCGAAAAAGTTTCGTTGTAATCGATGCCCTCTCGTTGACAAAAACCTCGAGCGCATAGCCGTGGTTTGTAGCGACGAATTTCTCCCTATGAGTCACGCTAAATCTTGAACGTCCACTTGGAATCGATGCATCCGTGATTCTCTTTCAGAACGATAATCCACGTCTGGTTGTCCCGTGGTGAGACTGAAGCTCTTCCAGGATCGCTCCTTTCCATTTGTCAGCATCCTGACGGCTTACTGCGTCGTGGTGGGTAACTGGTTCAAAATACTCGGCCAGGCTTACCTCGTACTTTGCAGGCATCCCGATTTGAGACCTATCACGAAGCTGCATCAGGTCATCAACTGTTTCGTGTTTTTCAGATTGGTGATCTCCCACTCCTCGTTCTCAAGGATCTTCTTCGACTTCTTCTAGTGGGTGCACTGGTTCATCATCGTGTGTCACAAGCAGCTTAAAGATGTCACTCATGTTGTCAATTTGATCACGGCGGGAGTCACCTTCATTTGACTCATTAAACTTTACGTTTCTTGTAACGTTAATCCGTTTCTTGACAGTGTCGTAGACTCTGTAACCAGTCATGTCGCCTTCATAGCCGACTAAGATTTGTTTGCACGATGGTACGGTTGTCCCGATCTGACCGCCTGTTTTGTTGAGGCGTGTACGAAGCGGTTGTCTCCAACCGAATGCCTTCGCTGTTTAGATACTGCTTGAGCTCATCATTGCATTAAACCTTGCCGTTGTCGACTCTTACGACTTTCATAGATCTTCCAAACTGATTTGACACTAGGCGTTCAATATTCTTAAAGAACTGAGTGACATCCGACTGGTGCTTGCAGAAGTAAATATGACGATAAACGGTGTTGTCGTCCTTGAAAAGAACACAGAACCTAGCACCCTCCAGAGAATGCTGCTCCATAGTTCCACACACGTCACTGTGAAAGAATTCTCCCACCTCCCAGCTCTTTGTCTTCTCTCGTTTGACAAACAAAAGCCGGTGAGACTTACCAAATTGACACGGCTGGCAGAAGAAATCAATGGTATTTGTCAACTTGACCCCTTCCACCAATCTTTTAGACACCATGTCCTTGATTGCCGTTTTGTTTACATGAGCTAGTCGCTCGTGCCAAATTTGGAGGCTAGTGGTAGACACATTTACTTCGCATTCACTTCGTCACTTGTTCTAAATTAAAAAAAAAATCTACAGACTTTATTCTCTTGTTTAACCCCTTGACCAACTATTGTATTGTCCAAGAGAAGCAAAACACGATTGTCCTTGAACCTGACTTTAGTTTTGTTTGATGTACAAACTCCCACCGAAAACAGATTTTTACGCAATTTCGGGACGTAGAGAACCTTTTCGATTCTACCGTCAATCTATTCTCCATCAACTAGCCTTTTGATCAACACTGTACCCGATCCCAGCACTTCGCTCACACCATTGTCACCAAGAGTGATAAAGCCACCACAACCAGATTCAAAATTTGTCAGCCAATCCTGTCGGTAAGTGGTGTGCTTCGAGGCTCCGCCGTCGGTAATCCAGATCTCTTCTATATCTTCTTGGAGTAAATCATCGACCTGCTTGTTATAAGGGGTTCTGCTACTTCCTTCTCAAATGGCGATGAAAGCACAATTTTTCTGGTCGCTGTTTCTACTGTCATAATATTGCCCTGTTTTTCTTTGTTTCCGGCAATATTTGATAAAGTGGCCTTTCTTGTGACAGTAAAAGCACTCGACGTCACTTTTTTGTGTACCCTTTTTGCAGGTGGATTCGAAGCACGTTTATTCTTATCGAAACTTGTAGCAGCCAGGACGTTGGTGGTTTCAGCGTACGCGGCCATCTTGCCTTCCTCTTTGATTAGGCGTTCTTCAAGGCTCATTATAGATTGAGATTCTGGATCTACGCTGTCCCAGGCTGTCACGAAAGCACTACACTTCGCTGGCAAACCACCGAGAATCTTAGCCATGATAGCGTTATGGGAGACGTTTTCGCCAACGTCTTTTAGCTGAATTGCCATATTTTGTATCCTAGCCACATGTTGCGCGACAGAGTCACTGGGGCTCATGCGATAATTATGAAACTTTTGAGTTAGTATTAGTACACTGCTAGCAGACTTTTGCTCGTGAATGCTAACTAATTTCGACCACATGTCTTTCGCGGTCGCACAGGTGGTCAGGCACTCTAACTGCGGATATTCTACTGATGTTGATATCACATACATGGCTTTAGCGTTTAATTTTGCCCACGTCTTCGCATTCGGATCCGAATCCGCGGGCTTGGGACTTGTTCCATCGACGATTTCAAGAAGCCTGTGCGCGGCGAAGGCTGATTACATTTGAAACTTCCACATGTGAAAGTTCGTTCCATCGAACTACTTTATTTGTTTCAGGAAGTCATCAGATGACATTTTTGAACTTTTGGGCTTATACGGACGCGATTTGAAGGGATTCGTATCTGGCGAAGAGTGACCGGACGGTACCAACAATGGCGTCTTTGTTACACGACGAAAAGACGCGTACCGACTTTCTGTCCATCCAGACAATTCACGCAGGTTATGTTACTGGGCACATAACCATTTAAAGCAGGAGATAAGATTGTCTAGGAGTCAGGGAACCGTGAGAGAAACTCTAAATCCGTACCGTGTATTAAGCTTCATCAAACAGATAAAAATGGAAAGCGAAGTTGAGTGAACGACGGGCGCCATAGTCAAAATACAAACTGAAGCGCAAAAACAAATTAATATTTATTTTTTTATATTCAAAAATAAATTCAACAGTATCAAGACCTCAAAAGGGGGCTGCAGTGACTATACCTATACTATTTGCTTAAAATAATTGTCCTTGTGATCGATGCTCTCAGAGGTGCAAAAATATTACTGTTTCGTAACCTTAGCCACACTAGCGTGCCAAAAACATGCCACGGCATTAGCCCTTAGAATTAGTCGCTCCATGTCTTCAGAACACATAATGGTTTCCTTGGCATCTTTTTGTGACTTCGCCCTGCCCGATGGCCACCTATCTCATTTTGGTGCCAAAGGTGCGATTTACAGCGGTTCATCTGGCATCCAGGGTCAAATTCATAGATGGGAGTTACTTGCAGTGGGATCCGGCAGTGTTTGTTTGACTTGTTTCATATATATACATACATACATACATACATACATACATACATACATATATATATATATATCTTTTCAATAAGCAATTGGATAGATTATTTTGTTGTTGATAATTTACGAAGGATATTACTATTTGCAATTTGTAATTTAAAGGAAAATATTGCAAATTTATAGAACTCAAAGTGTTTGGAAACTTAAATTAGAATCGATATGGAATATCATTATTCACTATAAATTAACATAATTGATCAAAAATTTCCTGAAATTTAAAAAAAAATCGCAAAATCGGCCCGAAGCGGTGTTTGCAAAATTTAATTAGCTATGATTCCAATTTTCGCATAATCTGAATTTTCGCAAATTTCCAGAATCTAAAAACTTTAGAACATTTTGAAATTTTTTTTTTATTTTTGAAATTTTCAAATATTTAAAAATATTCACAAATTTGTAAGACTTACAAAATTTACATAAATTCTCATAATTGCAATTCTTGTTAATTCTCAAAATTGCAGCTAAGACAGGGTTCGTTTGTTGTAATATGGGTAGTTTTTTTGATTTGTTAAACATTACTGCGGCGATAGATATGTGCACCATGGTCTCGCGAACGTGTTCAAGTTGCTAACTTTTTATTTTAAATTGTTTTAGCTGTTTTAGTTTGAAAAAAGTTAGACGGGGTTCTTACGGTGTGCTAATGTAGTTCTTTGGGGTCGTTGAATATACATGAATGACATGCAAATAATTAAAATTTTTTAATGAAATAAAAAAATAAATTTACGAATGAAAGTGAGCATGAGTTCATTAAAAATCAGCAAATGCTTCAAATAAATTATCAGTCACAATTAGGTTCAAGTTTGTCAATTATAATGACACAGATCTGGCTTTGAATACGACAACTATATAATTTCGAACTAAATAAGATTCAATCTTATTTCGATCAAAATATCACACATACTTCTTTGACACGTTATGAATTTTCACACATTAAAAGATAAAAATTCAATTAAAACACATTAATATATTACAAATAGAGCACAAGATATTATAATATCCTAAAAATTGGCGGATATTATAAATAAACGAGTTCAAGAAAAATCATAACCATGACACGTTGACATATTATAAAGAAACCAAAAGATATTTTATTATCCTAAAAATTGGAAATTATTATAAATTAACAAGATCAAGAAAAAATCATACCGTGATAAAATTTTTTGATTAAATGCCGTAATTAAGCGCACGCATCATTCGTTGAAGATGGAGAGGATTTGGAATCCACAATGTGAGACATCTACAATTTCCAAAAAGTAAACGGAGATGACATTTTTGTGGACGTTGAAGTCCAAAATCCTTCCTTTTCTAATTATCCGAAAAGAGAATTGATGTTCGCTTGAGCCCAAAAATATTTATTACTTTTCAGCACTGAAATGGAGAAAAACGCCGCTGCAAGGGAAATTTGCACATTTAGGTTTTTTAAACAACAGTCGCACTAAATTTTTACCACAATTCTTTTTGAAGATTTATACCTGCCAATCTACCACAACACGATTTCTTATAATTGTCGAAACAGAACTCGCTAAACAGCGTTAATTGAAATACCGCTAAATTATAAAGAGCAGTGATCAGGACACTGGTCAATTAGCTTATGAGCTTTTCGTAGCGTGAGACTCTCACATTTCATTTCTGGACCCGCGCGATTCTGCCCTACACATCATGTAACAGCTTAAATTTAATTATTATAGGTGGATTGCGCATCACCTGCTGCCTATTGTGTTTATTTTTATCTTGGAGCTTTTTTGGCAGTTTTAGTTGACGTTAGTTGAGAGGAGGTTCGCTAAATGTACTAGGGTTTGTTTTTTGGTTATTGAATATTATTGTGTTGAATAACGATATGAACGAGAGTTTTTGGTAGGTGCCTTAAGTGATGATTGTTCAACTTTTTTCTGGGGTAGGGGGGTTGCTGAAGATAACTGTAGGGATAAGAATATCAAATAGAGTCGAGGTCCAAAAAATCCCAGCACGTCAGTGTTCTGACATAACCTCAAAAAACCTCACAAAAATCTATTTTTGTGTTCGGAGATCAGACCATGTTTGCTATATGTTTTTGGGGTCGCTGAATCCGAATCCGAGGTCCAGAAAACCTCAGCACGTCAGGGTTCTGACATGAACTCAAAAAACCTCATAAAAAATCTTTTTTTGTCCGACCCCCCTTGAAAACGCGCCATTGCATGCACGTGAGGCAGGCGTAATGTGGCCGCTTCCAGCCCAGTGACGTTCACACATGCGCACTCCGCCGCCGGGCTAACATGAAACTTTACGCCCGATACATAACACTTTACGCTCGTTAAATAACACTCGCCTGGTGCGACTGCCGACCTTGCTTTGCTCGGGCGGCAAGTTCACACTCGTCAAAATAGCCTTCTTTACGCCCTCGATACACAATATACTATTTCGGGCCTGAAGATCAGACCATGTTTATTATATGTTTTTGGGGTCGCTGAATCCGAATGACGGCATCAAAGACGTAATCCAGGTACTTAGCCGGATCACAGGCTCACTCCGTTGCCCGCCGTCACCGCGAGTATGTGCGCTGGATGCAAACACACGTAAGACGGATGAATAAATTTCACGAGTTTCTTCGAAAATCAAAAACCTGACGTGCTGGAGTTTTTTAGACCACGGATTCGGATTTAGTGACCCCAAAAACATGTAGTAAACATGGTCTGACCTCAAGACCCGAAAAAAAAAATTTCATGAGATTTTTTGAGGTTATGTCAGAACCCTGACGTTCTGGGTTTTTTTGGACCTCAGATTCGGACTCAGTGACCCAAAAATAATATAGTAAACATGGTCTGACCTCCAGATCCGAAAAAAGATTGTTTTTTGTGTGGCTGTGTTATTTTTAATTTGAGATTTTTTTGGCTGCCTTAGTTAAGAGAAGCTTATCGAATGAGTAATTTTTTTCTCAACTTTAGTGATCCACTTTTCGTACATAAAATGTTCAAAATTTGACTAGTGATTAGTTAAGTTTTTAGTATTTTCATGCAGAGAGGCAAGGAAGTACTTTTTCGTAGCACAAAAAGCTATAAAGTAAATACTTCTCTAGACACTCAAGTTGATCCCTATTCAAAGCAAATATTTTTTAGGAAGTTTTATTTATAATTTTAATTTTCTATGGATGAAGTAAGGTAAAATAGATTGGGTGAGTGAATAAGTCTAATTTTTCTAGTCTGAAGACATAATTTATAATATGGACTCTTTCTGGTGATGTCAAAGGATATTTATAAGATTGACAATATTTTCTGTTTATTGTTGCAATAATAAGTAATTAGTACTTTTCCACCATCAAATTATTAAATATTTCAAATATTCGAATGAGTACTTTTTCACTTATCTTTAGTTGCTCACATTTCTCTAATTGAATTAGTAGAATTTTAATTTTAATTACTGAAATTTCACTTCTTCAGATTCTAAAAGTTCAGCGGGAAACTCTGGCTCGAATTTTGATGAAGGCATAAATTATTTCGTATTAGTTTGCTCTCTGCAATGCAAAATAACTTCTGTTGTTTTTATCGGCTATTTTTTAAAACAATTCAGATAAATAATTCTTTCTTTTTGATTCTTATGAGCGGCTTCTCGTTGTTGTAAGGTCCACAAAGAAAAACGCAAACAATTTTAAATTTAAAAAATGCGTCCGTTTTCTGGAAAATCAAATATCTTCGTTTTTTTCAAAAAATATGTGTGATGCAGCAAAAAGTCAGAAAAAAACTATATCTTTCTAAGATTTCTAAAAAAAATTCCTCCACTTTTCTATACTCTTCATTAAAATGTTCTCCATTGCGATTTATGGTCTTGGAAATACTGAAAACATAGCCTAAACTATTAAAAAAAAATTAAATGAAACTTTGCAGAACTGGAAAATGCAAGTTTGCTTTTGGTGGTTTCTCCGTATCTCGCATAATTAAAGAAAGGGTTTTCTCAACTTTTCGAATTTTTCATTGTAGATTTCGAAAAAATGACAAACACCTAACCAGAATCAAGGAAACGAAGTTTTTGGGTATCGGAAAAAAGCCTTCGATTTTAGTGTAACGCTACGCGCATCGAGGAAAAAAGCGTTATTAAGGTGAATTAAACGTCGTTACATTTTTTTTATAACACTGCTTTCAACAGGCGTCTTTTTACACCTTTCCGAAAGTTTTTATGTGTGGGTTTTGAGAAAAAAAATAGTCGATTTTTTTGAACCAGCCTAATATATATGTATATAATATGGAGGAGATTGAAATAAAATTGAGTGAGAGTCATTGATAGAAAATAAGATTTTTATTTGATGATAGCTTTGTCCAATTTTAAATCGTAACAAGACAAATTTGGGTGAGACATTTTTTTTCATGGAAAATGTGGCATATTGCTGCCATACCACCCATCTGTTAGCTCTGTTAGAACCCACTCAGGAGGGCTCTCAGTGTTTATTGGAAAAAGTCGTAGCACCCCATAAAAGGCTACATATACATCGTCCCTATATTCACCGACAACATGGACTAAACTTCTAAAAGGATTTGTCCTATCTGGATATTCAGTTGCTAGATTTGAATAATAAAAATGACCCTGGTGATATATGTAAATTATGGACTTTGCATTTTTTGTATCTGTGATTGACATAATGCGACGTGGGAGTTCTGCATGAAAAGACTCACTACTTGCTGGTATTTCTGTTGACGGATGATGAGATTTAATAATTTCTATAAACACACGATTTCGTTTGACAGGTTTTATTGGAAGTGCACTGTAAATTCGTTCATCCCAGTCTTTCTTTCGACTTCTCTTAAGCATTCCATATTCAACGTAATCTCTACCTCTTATCACTACAGTAACGAAGCTTCCTGCTTGAATGTTGTCGCAATGTTCGTTCGGTAGAGCGGGAACTGTACTTTCCGCAGCAACTATTTTATTCAGACAAAAAGAGATTTATTAATTTTTTTTACAGGAAGAAAATATCTGTTAGAAAGCATCGCAAAATTGGGCTGAGTGGTTTGTTCTTTCGTAGATTTTTTACAGTGATTTCTTGAATTGTGAGTAACTTCACTTCAAAATGTGGGGCTGAGTCGCTTAATCTTAAAAGAAAGGTAAAAAAAAGTTCTTGAAAGAAAAACTTTACACAAAAAATAATTAATTATGAGCTTTATAATGAACGGTGTTTCTGATCTTTTAAACGGAATGATCATTAGGAAAAAAAAATTATACATTTGGTATATTTAATAGAACATCATGACCCATTTTACCGCCCCCCCCTTCTCGTACAAAAAAATTACATAGATCTTATTTGAGTGCCATTCATATTAAATACCATTTATGTACTTAAAGTATTAACCAATATAAATGAATTCACAAGAAAAAATGTAATACAAGACTTTTCAACCAAAGAGAACTAACTTTTAAACAAAATAGTTGAAATATCAGAACACAGTTGCTCCCAGTGGGACCGTGCGGTTCTTGTTTAACCCTTTTGTCAAATTATATATATATGTTACGGCCAAAGACCGGAATCGGCCACGGATCTCGGGCAATGATATAGAATTAATATATAGGCAGACATTGTCCGGGCATTATCAAAAATCCCCGAGCGGGTGCGGTCAACGTTGAGTTGGCAGATTTAAACGAAACCTCCCGAAAACATTTACCCAAAGAGCAAAATTCTGAACAGTCTGAAATGCTGTTTTATGTTTTTCTTTAATTACACGCATTTACATCACTTATGTGTTATTATTTTATAACTACTAAGGCATTTTTTAATTAAAGAAGACATATTCAATGAGTTTGAAAGCATTTACAAATTATTTAAACAATTATTATTGGTTTACAAAATTTTTATTTTTAGTATTTTGTATGCAACTGCAAAATTTAAAGAAATTTAGATTTATTATGAGATCTTTCCCCCTACTGACTGGTCTATTACACAACAATGCCCGATGATGGCTGGGCGATGTCGACAATGACCGGCTATTCTTGGTCATTAGCCGTAACACACTTATACTAATACTACTACTACCTTGGGCTATGTCCCTTATAATTGAACTTCGGTGGGCGCGTGGACGAACTCCAGCTGTAAAATATAATATAGGGATTTTTATCGAAGAATTTTGTCAACAAACATACAAAAGTCATTTGGTATTTACGTTATTAACACATGACTTGAGCTAATGATTGAATCAATGGAAAAAGGGACTCAAGGTTAATATTATCACATGTCTCCAGGAACGCGAAGATTTTTTCCGGCTTCTAGCATTGCTCCAGTTGGGTGTTCTGGATTAAAAGATACACCACGATAGATGCAAAATTTTTTTAGAGATGAAAAATAAAAAAAAAATTTAGAACGCACTGCATTTTAAGTTCCTGGTTTATTCAGGCATTCAGAAGAATACTCAGCTATTCTTCTGAAAGCCTTTTAGGCAATTAAAGGAACCGATCTAAAGAGTATTAAAACACATTAAATGGCTATTTAACATTTTACTTTCATTTTCATGTTCATCTAAATAATGAAATATATTTTTACAAAATAATAAGAATAATGATTTTATATCATATATTTAAAAACTCTTTTAATTTAAGTTCATATTCACACAGGTTCCGAAGATAAACATTTTATTGTTATGTTTCAATTCGGTCACGGAAAGAAGTTAATGGTGGATCGAATGAAATCAGCAGAAATCTCTTAAAATATTCCGAAATCGTGAGCGAGTCAGTAGGAGTCAACGACAGATTGTGAGTAATTGTGAGACAGATTGTGAGGTTTCTTCAGTTTGAACCAAAAAAAAAAAAAAAAAATTTTGTGACGTTTAAATCGTTTAAAAATCAAGAGAAAAGTAAAAATTCCAAAATTCCTGAATCGCGAAACAAATTTTCTTCAAAAAAGGCATAATTATAAAATGTTTCTTTGATTCGAACTGAAGAAATTTCAGGGTTGACATACTCAGCTTTTTCCAAAATATATACATATGACTCAATACAAAAAAAAAATGTTTTTCGCACGTTTACAAAGAATTGTAAATTGAGTAATTTTTTTACGTAATTTATATTTTTTTATTATTGTTGACTATTAAAAACTGTACATATGAATAATTCGCCATAATTCTCGAACCAATAGCAGGGTGGCCGCTTTCTTCCAGGAAAAATATTCTCGGTGATTTCCCGGTGTTTTCCCGATTCACAACAATTTTTGACGGTTATTGAAATTAAAAGATTCAAACTCTTCAAGCTCAAATGTTTTCATTTGAAGTTATGAAAACTGAAATTCAGATTGCAACAGTCTCGAAAACACTCAAAGAGGAACCCTTTTGCATTATAAGCTTTTGAAACTAACGTTAACAATTTTTTTATTCAGACGCTCAATAAGTACGCGCATGAAATGAAAGCTTCTAACACATTTAAAGTGAACAATTTCAAATTCAATGCAGTTAAACTGCAAAATTAAACATCTTAAACTTTTATGAGTTGTAAAATTGGAAGAATAAATAAAAAAATGTGTAAATTTACAAAATTATATCATTTACAGAAATTTTGTCAGAAACAATAAAAACTGAATGATTACAATTTTCGTTTGAACCGAAAATTTTTTATATTAGAAAATAAAATAATTTCATTTTGGGTCGTAAAAAATTAATAATTGTTCAATTGCGATTTATACTTCAAAACCGGTGTTGGTGGTTTTATTCCTTTCAAATATTTTCTTAAAACTATCTTTTTAAAATAAAAAATGATTTTAAATTTACCCATGTATCTTACAAAAATTGCTGTATTATCTTTAGACCTTTCAAAACCCTTAAAACACGTCAAAATTTTCAAAACCCTACATTTTGCTTTAACTTTTTAAAAATAAGTTCAAATTGCAAATTATTTTTCGAATTTTCACAACACTTCTAAATATTTATGAAAATTATTTTAAAAATTTCCTCAAAGTATCTAAAATTCCTTCAAAGTTAAAAAAATTGAGTTCAAATCTTGCAGATTCATTTTTGATAATTTTGGAAATCCTTTGAAATCTTTTGAAATATTCTCTTTAAATTAATTATTCAGAATAAAAAATCATTTTCAATTTTCTTAGAAATCTTAATAAATTCTTTATCCTTTTGAAGCCTTTCAAAAATATCCAAAACTTTCTAAATTTATTGTTTGAAATCTTCAAAAATCTAAATTTTTTAATATCGCTCTTTTAAATTATTTTTCAATCATTTAAAAAAATTTAAATATCTCTCAAGCATACTTCAATTTTTCTGAATTAATAATTGTTTCATTTTTATTTGTTTATGAAATTTTTGTTTCTTTTTTCCTAATCTTTTTAAATATTTTCCTAATTTTTTTTAAATAAAACGACATTTGAAATTTTTCCAGGAATTTCAAGCAATTCCTTTTATCATCTTAAAACTTTCCAAGTTTCAAATTAATTTGGAATCTTCTCAAAACTTCATAATATCTCTTATGCTTGCTCAAATTTAAAAAAATTAATAATTGTCTAATTGTTATTTATACATGAAATTTCAACAATTTTACTTACAAATTGAAAAACATAAAAATAGAGTTTTTAATATAAACAGTAAAGTATTGCTATATATTAAAAAATGGTTCTTTTTTTTTAATTAAAATTTTCTAAATTGAATTCGTTTTAAGCTTGGATATTTTAGATAGATAGATTTTTCTTCTGAAAATTTACGGCCAGAAAATAAATTCACTGCCATTTCCCGGTTTCCCGGTCCAACGTTTACCCTGAATAAATTTTTTTTTTTTAATTTATAATATAATATATAATTATTATATATATATTATAATTTTAAATTTATAATGTCATTGTTGAAATCATAATTAGCTTACAAGAAAGAAGCAATCGTATGAAATCCGAAATGAAATCATATGAAATCAAATGCAATCGTTGGAAAATCGTTCGTCTTATTTCAGAGCGAATGGCCAATCGGGATGGATTCACCATTGAACATGCGTTATTTGAACTCTGAACACATTTCTTATAGAATTTAGTGAATATTACGACATGAAATAGCCGTATTTGTGATTTTCCTTGCACAAGTCACGATTTGAAATAGCATGTTAGATGTTTAATTTAGACATTCACTAAAAAATTGAAATTTACTAAAAAATAAACAATTGTCCTTTTATTCAAACTAGATAATATCTCATCATTCTTATATAAACAAAATTTTCAAATAAAAAGAACTACGTATAAACTGAATAAAAAAGAGAACATCGTATTTTTATTTTGCAATTTGGTCTTGGAAAAAAGTGAATGGCCTAATTTACGGAATTTGATTGGTATGAATAGCATTTAAATTATATTGAATGACAAGAAATTTCACTCATAATTATTATTAACATGAATGATAAAAATTAAATGATTATTTAATTATTTAAGTTTTTGTTCATCATTAGCCGTTCATAATATCATTTATATAATTATAATAATGCAAATTAAAAAAAAAATAATATTTATCTTCAAAACTTGTGAAAACATCAACTTAAATTAAAAGACTTTGTGAATATATGACATGAAATCATTATTCTTATTATTTTTTACAAAAAATTTCATTAATTAGATGAACATGAAAATGAAAATAAGATGTTAAATAGATATTCAATGTGTTCTAATACTTTATGGTTGGTTTCCTTTAATTGTCTAAAACGTGTCAGGCTTTCAGAAAAATAGCTGAGTATTCTTCTGAATGCCTAAACAAACTCATGCTAAAGATGGTATTTTTTAGAGGTTTTTCTAAATTAATTATTTGTATACGATAAGTCATGGAAGTCATGACTTGTCAAATACATTTTGTTTAACAATGACTATTTGTTTAAACAATTTTTTCTGTCCTGTGAATCGTAACAAGTTATTATTATTCAGGAGAAGTGATACAGTTAATAAATTTCAAGAATAATATTCCTAACTTAAATCATATGGCAACAATTTGAACCATTTTAATTTATTTAAACAATTATTTCCCTGTTAATCGTGAAAAGTCTTTTGTCTGACGTGAATGACATAATTAACGAATGATAAAAGTAATATTTTTTGTTTAGAATATTTTGCAATTCTTTAAACAATTTTAATTCATTTAAACAATTTTTTTCAACCTGTAAATTGTGAAAAGTTTTTTTTTTTTTGAAGTTAATGTCACAGATAATGAATGTTCAGAGTGATATTGTTTGTGAAAGACAGCAATTATTTAAGAAATTAATATCACTTGCGTCTCCTTTCCACTGCTCAATATGTTAAGTTAGAAATATTATTCTTGAAAATAATCAACATTTTTGATCTAAAACTGATATTTTGCATTTTGTGGGGCATTTCTGGGAACAATACAAGGGGGTTGGGGGCGTAAAAATTAAAAGTTATTGCATGAAAATTATTTCTTGAGCTTTCCTCAAGAAATTTTGATCTTTAATTTACAAAGAGTTGATAAAATGTTCTTTTTTTCATTTTTTCGAAAACCGAGCTATTGCCATTTAAAACCCAATGTTAATTTCAAAAGCCCTGGAGCACGGGTTAATGTTGACAGATTTAAAGGAAATGGGGTTTCTTTTTCGCTAAAATAAACAAATTGGGGGGACGGGGGATCTATCGCCAAAAATCGAAAGTCGGATTTATATAGTTACAAATTTGGATCACCCTATTCTTTTACTGATTTAAGACCTTTTTTATAAACTTGAAAATCTTAAAGAAATTTCACTTCTGACAATTTAAAAAAATCGCCTTTTTTGTCAAGTAAAATATGGTTAAATAATTTTTAAAAAATCGCCTGTCACGAAATTTTTTATACAAGCTTTTTTTAATGTTCTTAAAAAACAATGCATCAAATCAATAAGTGTTTTTCGGGTTTAATTTAAAAAAGGTAATGTAAAGGTGTCACGCCTACCCTGAAAGGGAAATGGCTTAATGGCATACTTACTACTCACTATGAAATCAAATTTCAATTTTTTTTTTCTATATCACAACATTTTTTAGTTCAAAAAATTAATATATACCATTATTTTGAGGATTGGTGCGTAGTCTTTGCATCTGCCGTAAGAGAACATCCACATTGGACACTTGTGGTGTGTCCGCTGTAAAATATAATATAGGAATTTTTATTACAGAATTTTTTTTAACAAATGCCAAAGGTTTGCTATTTGTCCAAACTAAAGTTAACTCCAATGTACCCGAAGTCAGTTAATATTAACCGAGGTACCAAATTTCGATTAAATAAATATATTTTGATAATAGAGACACCCTGAATTACGTATTTTTGAAATATTATGTTATTTTGAGTTCTTGTTATCCACTGACATGGTTGAAAATATAGGATTTTTGCTCATACGTCTTCCGAATGAACCAGTCAATTGACAAAGGTACGTTATACCCTAAGTGAAAATGTTACGGCCTAGGCTAAGAAGTGATATTTTGGATATCGTTGAGGGTACCTAAAATCGCACTTATGATGACGGTGTGATAAAAAATTTATTTCCATCTGAAGCATCCGAATATTTAACACTTATAAACACGTGTTTCCAATGAAAGTAACAATACTTAAATTGTTATTAAATAAAGTTTAAGTAGCAGTTGTGTTAAATTCTAATTATTATATCACTGAAACGGGTGTTAAATACAACCAAAAAATTTTAAGTATTTTTTTTGCACCTCTCAGAATAACTTCATTTCGTTCAAAATAAAGATAAAATTGTTCTAAATATGTAAAATATAAGGCAAATAGTTGAATAGGCTTTATAGTTTGAGCACCAGAGTTAGGACCCCCCCCCCCCGCCCGCCCACATTTAAAAAATTGCTGAAAGTTGCATCGCTGGAAGGCCAACAAACTTCTTGGACAAAAAGAGAAACAAAAATTTTGAGCACAATTATCAGTAGAACATTATTGAAGTTATCAAAAGTTACCGGTTAATTAACATAAAAATCTTCAATTGAACAAATTTCCACAAATTTTATATATAAATTTCTATAAATATTAGAAATTGTAGTCTGGGCTGCTGCGTATGCATCCAACAGAACTGTGATCAAAAGTGACACAAATTGCAGAAATTTTCATAAATTTCTAAACTTTACAGAATTTTTTTTTAACGGGTTTTATGGAATTATTTTAAAATTGGGGAAACGTACAGAATTTTTGTTCAGAGGAAAAAGATGCGCAATTGATTTTTCTATAAGAATATGTAGTTTTTAATTTAAAATGCAAAACTTCTTTCAAAGGTTTCTAGGGGCCAACGCCGTTCAGCGAGAACAATTTATTGGCGGTTAAGAAATAGAATTTGAATTTTTTCCTGAGTCCTAATAAATTTTTTTTTTTTAAATAATTATAATATACTAACGTCGAGCTCCGGAAGTTGAAACATGGTCGTCGTCGTCGTTTTCTTCGTGCTGTGTGCGAATAAGAGGTAAATTTGCTACCGCATTACCTCCAGCTGCAAGATATAACATAGGGAATTTTATTAAAGAATTTTTTTAACAAAAGCCGAAAATTTTGAATCGCCGACCTAAAAGCCCCTCTCGTACCACATGTAGAAAAATGATTCGCAAAATTTACAACAGGATCGGTACAAATACGGACAAAATAAAATTTTAGAAGATTTAAAAAAAAGTTTAGTTGAATCTACTGATTTCCTGTTTATTTCACCTAACTCCCAGTTAAATGTACAAGTGTACGGAAAACGTCGAATTCAGCAGATTTTACTGGAGGCTAGTTAAAATGAACAAAAAATCAGCAGATTTACCTGATGTTCTTTTAAAATCTACTGAAAAGTCATGTTGTCTACATTTGTACTGATCGTTTCGTAAATAATACGGATCCTTTTTCTTCGTGCAAGTTTCAGACAAAAATGTGCAAATTTAACAATTTTTGCTGATATATTGCATCCATCATTTGAATTTGTAACTTTTGGCATCAAATTGAAAATCAGTTACTCCAAAAACTCCCCTGGCATCAAGTTTTATTTAGCTGCGACGAAAAATATAACATTTTCCACTTTTATTGGATTGTGGCACAGTGTGCGGCCAGCAGTGCTCCAGTTGGGTGTGCTGGCTTTGGTCATACGTCTCCACAGATGCAGTATTATTTTAAAAACTATTTTCGAGTAGCTTTCAAATCTACTTGGAAAAAGCGCCCACGAAAAATTTTGGACGCGCACTTTATTTTTCACAACCTGCTGTAGAACGGTTATTGAAGTTATCAAAAGTCACCGGAAAATTACCATAAAATTCCCTAATTAAAAAATTTCCATTAATTTTATACATTTCCAAAAATTTCATAAATTTCATTAATGTTTATAAATTTGTACAAATGTTAGAAATTATCCTGCCGTGATTTGAAAAAACACCCGTTAACTGAAAAATAACCAAAAATGAGTTTTTATATCGTCGGAATCTTGAAAAAAGATACAGTTGTTTATTTAGATAATTTAATCAATTGTTAATAATTTTACTAAAATATCTGGCTATATCGAGCGGTCGGACAGTGTGTCCAAAATTCCTGGACAAAACCCAGAAAGTCGGTATTTTTTTCTTAAATTTCATATTCACGGGCTGTTGGGATCGATGAACACGAAAATACATTCAGTAAATAAACGTAAATCAATTACGCTAGAGTTTCGTATTATTCGTTATACATGAAATTTAATAACAGTTACAAAATTCTCATCTATATATTTTCGGTTAACAAAAAACTTTCGGCTTCCAATTTATCGAACGTTATAATATTATTATATTCTCGACTGATTTAAATATCAGTTTGAAAATAAAGAAGCATTGTTGATTTCATTAATAATATTATTAATAATAATGAAGATTCTTCAATTGCAAATTATTATAATAATTTGTATGATTGAAAATCTTGAAACTGAAACAAACAAAAAAAAACTTAAAATTACATTTCCTTAAAAAAAAAGTTTTACTAATGGGATAATGTACCAAACTCGACTTACAAAATTCAAAACTTTTTAATTGTAGCTCTACAAAATGGTGAAAATTCTAATTTTTGATCTTCAAAATTAAGAATTTCCTTATTTAAAACGCTAAAAATTAAAAATTATTAGAGTTTCATGTTGAACAAATAACAATTCGGCAATTTTAAGGAATAATATTTTAGATTTCATCGTTCTGAAAGATTTGAAATTTTAAACTCTGAAATTAAAACTAAACATTTTTCAATTTTTAATATTTAAAATTGAAGTGTTTTGTATTGCGAGTTCGTTAGAATGGAAGAATTTTCTATGGGATTTTTTTTTCAAAATTGTACTATTCCAGAACAATGTTTGAAATTACATACTCTTAAAATATAATTTTGGAAAATTGAATAATTTTTAATTTCATGTTTTCAACACTGAATAATTGCCAATCGTATCTGTTCAAAATTACAGAAATTTTAATTGCAAATTTTTCGTAATTGAAGAGTCATTCTAACGCTTGACAATCGAGTAATAATTTGTAATAATTCAATTATTTCATATTCTTCTAATATGAACGGTGTTCTCTCAAATTACGGTTGGTCTGTTTCTGAGGTCCGTAGTCTGAAGAGAGCCGTAAGTGCTGATTACGACCTTTTCTCGAATTTCAGCATCCCAATTCATATTATCAACTGCTTTTTCAATAATTAATTAGGATTTTTCAAACATTTTTTGGCAGATATGACAAGTTTATATGCAAATTAGTTAAAAATAGACAAAAAAGTTTAGAAAATATATTAGAATCCGCGATACACGTTAATAAAGATTCCAACAGTTTTTCCCGATTTTCTCGGCTTTGTTCATTTTGCAGTTGACGGTGTTCTTCCAAATTACAGCAGTTATAGCCTGAGCTGTTGCGTATGCATCCAGCGGAACAGTTATTTAAAGCTACCAGTGAATTACTACACATTTCCATTAATTTCCATATTCGCCCGTAAATTGCCATAAATTTCCACAGATTATCATTAATTTCCACGAATTTTAAAAAATTTCATGAATTTTCAAAATTGACAAAAAGTTTTCTTTTTTAAAGGGTCTTTCGTGTTTTCTTTGAAAACGGGAAAAGGTACAACTTTTTCGTTTTATGAAAAAAAAACTTCGCAATTAAATTTCCCATAAGAATATGTACATTTTAAGTTCTAATTTAGTTTTTTTTTCAAATCTGAGCAATTTTTTGTAAGTTCAAAAAAATCATAATATACTAACATGGAAGCTGTCTACTGCGCTGCCGCCCCTGCTGCCGCGAACTTCCTGATTCACGTGTACGTGGCCGCACATCAGTTGCATCTGTAAGATATATGGTAATATAAGCATTTCCATTAAAGAATTTCTCTAACGAACGCCGAAAATTTGCTATTGGTCCAAAATGAAGAGAGGCCAAATGTAATATCAAATTCAGCTCATATTCAATAAAAATAACGAAAGTTCCAAATTTTGATAAAGTAAATATATTTTTACAACACTATCATGAAAATGGCGTGTTTTCGTACTTATGATCTGTGTGTAATGTGGCGCATTTCGAACGATGCGAATAAAGAACGTACGAAATGAGCAATGCTTACGAAAAGGCCTCTTTTCGTAAGCATTCCACATTTTCACAATAAGTGAAAGGAAGATAGTTAGATAAAGACGGAAATAGGTCGATGTTTTCAGCGACAACTGTAGCGCGCTCGTCTCGCGACATACCGTGCAGAAATAGATACGCTATAAAAACTAATCAGTACTTAAAATATTAAATTTTGTCTTTTCAAACTGATAACATTTTTTTATGAGTAAACTATAAACTTTTATTAGTAATTTGTAATAAAAAAGTAATTTTTCATTTATCTAATTTGAATTTTCCCGCAACTTTGACTTGAGCAAATATAGCGCACCTAGCGGCGGAGAGGCTACCGGCTTTTATAACCTTATTTCTGAATGCTGTCACGCGTTTGTTGGTTGGTTTTTTCCAGACGGGGGGCTTCGCCCCCCGAACCCCCACCAGGGCTGCACCCTGGACCGCCCCGCCCCCCCTGCAACTTCGATCAGGTAGCGTTTTTTTCACACTTTTCATGATCTTGTTGTAAAAAGTATCGTGCATGTCTCGTGGTAGGCCCTTTTCTTGACTCGTGCAGTGTTTTTAGACTCGTCTACGGTTCGTCCTAAAAACACTGCACTTGTCACGAAAAGGCCATCGCCTATCACTTGTAATGCAATATACTATTTGAGAATCAAGGCACCCTGAATTATTTATTTTTAGTGTATTCTGATATTTTGACTCCTTATTGCCCATTGACAAATGTGCAAACAGCAATAACTTCGAACGTTATTTGAAGGTTAGATTTTATGAGAAGTAAATATATTAACTGATAAAGGTTGAAAATATAAGTTTTTTCTTCTTGTGTCACGTATGATTTATAAAAAAAAATGCAATGAAGCACTTTCTGCTGATTGTCGATTCCCCGGCATTTCCTTCGAGTTCAAAAAGAGCAAGACTAAGTTGTGTCCCTTAGGATGTTTATGTTCAATAAAAACTTGCGCTGTTCTGCGCATTTTCATATACTGATGCAAAAACAGCAAAAAATAAAGAAAGTTATTTTCCCGAAAGAAATGGTAAGATTTCGAAATTTATAATTCAAATATAAAACACTCAGACGTGAGTATTGGAATAACGTTCTATAAAAATTATTCAGAATAGACAATTACTTTTTAAATATAAAAATCTCTCAAAACAAACCCTCGGAAGGAACGTGGATAAAAAATCGCCACCAAATAATACATTCTTACTAGCAGTAAATGCAAAATTATAGTAGAAATATATATATATATATATATTCCTTGTCAAAGGAGCGAACTTTTTCTTTCGTGAGATCTTCAGGGTGCTTCATTGCCATCTTTGTCGCTCTTACGGTGTTGGCCGAGACCCTGCCCTGCCAAACGCTCCGAGGAAGATAGAGTCAATTGGCGAAAACGAGAAGTGTTAAATTGTTTGGAACTACGATTTTCGGACAGAAGTCTCTGTTGCACACTCGAGGCCTGACATCGTTCTCCAAGACTTCGAGAAACGAACTATATTCGTGATCGAATTCTCGGCTCCATCCGAATACAACATCACAGCCAAGGAGAAAGAAAAGGAGGAGAGCTATCAGGACTTTAAAAGAGAGCTGCAACGATTGTACCCAAAATATTCACTGGTTCGTAACCTTAGAGCCATACCCGCGTGCCAAAAATATACCAAGGCACTTGCGAGATGGATGCAGAAGGCTGTCATCCTTGGGTCGCTTCGTGTTCTCAAGACACACGAGAGTTTCGCCGCGCCGGCCTGTCGTTGTGATTTCGCCGTCGCCTATGACCACCCATCTAACGGTTGTGAGACGTGGCAATGTGTGATTTACCGCGGTTCTAGTAGGAGCCGGTATCATTTTTTAGATGACAGCTACTCCCAGTGGGACCATGTAGTGGTTGTTTGAACTTTTTTTACATTCTCGTTCTAATGAGAAGGTATTGGTTTTATGTAAAATTTGACATAGTCGGTTTTCATCAAATCTCCACGTTTTGAGACCTCCTGAGTCAGAAAAAACGATTTTTATCAAGGTGTCTGTCTGTAGTCTGTAGTCTGTCTGTCTGTAGCCACGATAACTTTCGAAAAAATGATCAGATTTGATTAAGCTTTGGCACACTTTTTCATGGCCTAAAAAGAAAGAACGAGTTCGTTAACCAGCTATTTTGGATAAAAATTCAAAAAGTGAGCACATTTTGAAAATTTTTAAGACCACTTTTTTTGAAGATTTGAAAATTCTATGCACGGTTATTAGTGGTACGCAAAATGACGAAGAAAATATCCTAATTACTTTTCGTGATAAAAAAAAATTACTGGAGTTATAGCATTGCGCGCTTTATATGCGCTTCGCTGATCTACAGCTCTCCGAGATAAACGCACGATTGATATCTACGGCGACAATTCTCTATTTTATCAATTCAAATTTCTAGCATAATCTCAATGCTTCCCTCTTCTGGAGTTATATATCAATCTCTTCTTAATATTCGTGCGTAAGTGTCCCTCATATTTTATTAGGAAATGCTCACTGCATTAATTTCTCTATTTTCGACAATTAATCTAAAGTTCTTACTGCGACGTATTACTATAATTATAATTATACAAAAAAAATTGTCTTTCTTTTCTATAAATGTTGTCAAATCACTTTTTAATATTCTAAAACAGTCAAGAAAAAGGATTTTTCGGCAGAATGAGAATAAGTGAGCAGAAAGGCGACGATAACCTACAATAAATGCTAAAAAAATTAAAGATACGTAGAAAAGAGCGACTATAAGTTTTAAAAACCAAATAACGTTTATACAAATGCGATTATGCATATCAGAAATTTCCAATAATTGTCTTTATTTGCCAAAGAGGGTGGATATAATTCAATTGGCGAATTAATTTCCACTTTCTTAACCAGAATTAGGAGTGCAATTATTCACAATTTAAACTCTTCTTCTCTTTTTTAATCAAAATTTATGAGATAAAAATTCCCCGTCCTTTAGAAAAAATGCCCATTGGTAGATTTCGATCTATCAATTCTTTCCACGAAAAGTCCAAGAATCATATCGAGAAAAAGAGTACTCTTTCTAAACCAGAACTAAAAATGCAACTCCGCTCTGCCGTTAAAAGCTCTTTCCTGTACAAAAAGTGAACTTTCGCGACTTCTCAACCACACACATCCCCGAAGTGCAGCAACTCGACAGGGCCCTTTCCGCGATACTAGCGGGTTTGTCTATCGCCAGGCTCTAAATCCATTACGCGTCCGTTACAATATGTATATGTATATATATATATATATATGTATATTATACCATTAAGTCATTTCCCTTTCGGGGTAGACGTGAACAGGTTGCTGATCAATCTCTCTAGCGATCACTCCAAGTGAAGAGCCTCATAAAGTCGTGATGTGAGGTTCCACACTCAGTCCCATAAGTCTTCAAGGTTTTTTTTTTCAGGCGTCATTCACTCTACTGACACTCTTCCTCATGCATTCCTTATTAACTATTTGTCGACACACTTTTTTGTTATGGCATAGTTCTCTAGCTTCCTTCACGTCCATGCTTTTTTTCGTGCATGCTCACGTGTTTCTATGGCTTCTTATGTCTCTTCGAATTAGGGTCTCATTGACACATTCTAACCATTCTTTCCGCGGTCTGCCTCTGGGCACACTGCCATTTACTTTACGTTGAGACACTTGTTTCGCTAGTCGTTCATCTTTCATTCTCTCAACATGCCCGAAACATCTTAATCGACTTCTTTCCCACATGTCAACCAGTGTCTCCTCTGCACCACACTCTTTGAGGATTATCTCGTGTCGCACTTTGTCCATCAGTGTTTTCCCGCATATTATACGCAGGAATTTCATGCCAATCGCGATAATTTTACTCTCATCCTTTTCTTGGAAGGTCCATGTCTCACTAGCGTATAGCACAGTCGGTAAAAATATAAAATTATGTATTGCCATTTTTGCTGTATTTGATATGTTTTTACTCCTGACAATGGGCCATGTTCTACCGATAACTTTCTCACCCTCGTTTATGCGCCTATCTAACTCCCCATCTATCTTTCCGTCTCTAGCCAATAGGCTACCAAGATATACGTGCTTATCAACTGGTTCTATTCTCTCATCATTTAAGACAATGTTGCATACTGTTTTCTCATTCTTGCGCTTCAACACCATAATTTTTGCTTTATTTACGTTAATTTTGAGTCCCATGCTCTTCATGCTTGTATTTAGTTTGTTCAACATTCTTTACAAGGCTTCGATTGATTTTGCCATAACAACCTTTTCGTCTGCGACCGCTAACTCACGTACCCTTATTGTTTCGAGATTCACACCTTCTTCGTCGAAGAGGGCCATTCTTAGACACTTGTCCATGTGTATAATAAATAGCTATGAGGACATAAAACATCATTGTCTTACACCCTGCATAATATCGAAACAGTCACTTAGTTTTCCATTAAACCTTACACTCGCTTTGCTACCAGTATATATTGCTATTATTGCTTGTAGGAGCCATCCATTGACTACGTACTCGTTCAGGACTTCAGAAAACTGCAGATCTTCCTGGCATGAATCCACTTTGGACTATACATATCGTTTCTTGTGTTATTTTCATTACTTTACAACTAAGTATGTTTGAATATATTTTACTGACGGTACTTAATGAGCTGATACCTCTGTGATCATTGCAGTTGCTTTTATCTCCTTCACTTTGTATATTGGTACGATAGTCGCTTTCTTCCAATTGTCTGGGACTTCTCCTATTTCGATACATAAATTTATCAATTCGCACAGCCTGTGAGAAATGTACTCGCCACCGTATTTAAGCATATCAGCCTAAATACTGTCTATACCAGCAGCCTTACCATTTTTTAAGTTCTTATTTATATCCCTTACCTCAGTGACACAGACTTTCTCAATTGAGTTTTCTAACGCATCATGTTGTATATCGCAGTTCTGATCCCCTATAGCTTTACCTTCAAATAATTCTTTAAAAGAGTCTTTCAAAGCGTATTGTATTTCGTGTGTATCATATAACATTTCGCCCTGGATATTTCTCATGCTAAAAAACTCTGTACTTTTAGTACCCTTGGTCCATTTATATTATAGTTTCTTGCTTACTTCAAAGTCGTTTTGTGTTTTCTTCTCTTCTTCTGTTCTGATTTTATATTTACTTTCCTTGAATAGTAGTTTAACTTTCCTTTTTTGTGTCTGTAATCACTTTTTATAATATTTCTCTCCTTGTCGCTGAGATCTGTGATGTCCAACGTTCTTTCATACGCTTCTTGCTCTTTTTGTCGGGCTGCCTGACTTTTATCATTCCACCATGCATCACCAGACGTTCTTCCTGCAATCTCAGTACCACACACTTCAGTCGCACTCGTAACAATAGTATCCTCGAACATACCCAATGTGTCCTATACATTTTTATTGTCTATTTGCGCCTCCCAAGTGACCTTATCTATGCGTTCGTTTATCTCATCCTAAAAATCTATTCGTACTTCCGATTTCTGTAAACTTTCAATGTTGATTCGCGTTTTTTTTTCTTTTTGGTTTTCTTTCTTCTTCATCCCTGACTTAAGTTTATTTTGGAGACTAGCAGGTGTGATCAGTATTGCATTCAGAACCCCTCATGAATCTTGTATCTTTCACTAGCTTTCTTAGTCTTTCATCCGCAATAACGAAGTCGATTATACTGCTGGTATCATGACGGTGTTGACATTTTCACCTCGAGTCCCGATTTTCGTTCAAACGAGTCATTAATGTTTCAAATTTCAACGTGAACGGAACAAAATTACGAAAGTAAAGTGTTAAATCTTGTGAAATGGTGGCAAACATGCGTGACAAAAATGATGATATGGCAGAGTATTTGATAGCCGAAACAAAAGAACATTTTTCTGGACGAAAATTACCGTTCAAGATAGAAAATTCAAGCTTTTAAACAAAGTAAAGCTGAAAGTGAAAAAAATACGATTGTAAAATGTTTTGCATTTTGTAATGAAGCAAATATTCCAGTTAGGGGCAAATATGATGCAATAAAACAGTTATTACGTTTATTCGATAAGTGGGTGAAGGTATGTGAAAGTAAACATCGATCAACTCTAAGTGTTAACAAAAAATTTAGAGAAATAGATTTTAAAGATGAGCTCGAAAATATATTTGATCTGTCACATAAAGAAGCCTTTGATACGATGCCATGTGAGGAAGATAAGAATTTTTTACGTGCTCAGTAAGATAATGAAGGTACTAGTTTGCAGCATTTAATGCTTTTCAATGCTTTTCAACATTTTGAAAATTTTCAAAAAATAGAAAAAACTTTTTTTTTTATATATTGAAAAATTTCATAAAAATTTTTACTAGATATCAAAAATTTACTTTAACACTGTTACAATCAAATTTTTCTTTTAGATCGAAATTCCAAACGTTAAAGAGTATTTTCAAAATTTAAAACAAAATTTGTTTGAAATTTTAGTGGAAGTTTCTGGTACATGGGAAATATACTTGCAAATCATCCCCATTGCGTTTTTCGTTTTGATGAAAATTCAAAAAGTTATATGCTTTTCAACATTTTGAAAATTTTCAAAAAATAGAAAAAACTTTTTTTTTATATGTATATTTAAAAATGTCATAAAAAATGTTTACTAGATATCAAATATACTTTAAAGCTGTTACAATAAAATTTTTCTATCAGATGGAAATTTAAAATATTAGAGCATTGTTAAAATTTTAAACAAAATTTTTTAAAGACTTTTTGAAATTTTAGTCAAAAGTTATAAGAAAAAATGTTTCGGAGGAAGCGGATTTAAACTTATTTAATTAATATATTTATTATTTGTTTATTTTCACTCGCCTAAATGAGTTTAAAAAATTTAACTTGATAAATTCCATAAGTTTTGTTTTAGATAAGCATTGCAACCAACGAAAAATCCGTAGAAGACGGAATGCTAACTAATGCTACATTTCGTAATCCTTCAAAAAAAATGAAACTAATGACTCCGGATATATGCATAAATTTGGATAGAACAAAAGTAAGTGATAGAAAGGCTGCCCGTATTTTGGCTGCAACTTTGAAAAGTTTAGGGTTCGACTTAGATAGAACAGTTATTAGTAGGCAAACTATAAGGAGAAGCAAAATAAACTTTAGGAAAAATATTGCCGAGGACATAAAAAACAAATTTGAAGTAGGGAAAACAAAAATAATCGTTCAGTGGGATGGGAAGCACCTATCAACTCTTGAAAATAAAAATAAGAAAGTTGGTCGACTTCTGGTCCATATTTCAAGTTCAGAGGTCAACGAATTATTAGGAGTTCCGAAACTGGAAAACGGAACTGGTGAAGCACCAGCAGTTACGATCATTGCTTTACTCCAAAAATGGGGAATTGTGGAAGAGGTTGTCGGGATGTGTTTTGATACCACTGCCTCGAACTCCGGACCATCAAATGGCACATGTGCAATTTTGGAACGCAAGATTGATCGACAGTTGTTGCATCTTGCATGTCGTCATGATGACCAAGAAGTAGCTGCAGCACTTGAGAATGAAAAAGCTGATATTCTTGAGTTTGCTTCAAAGAGATTGAAGGTAAGATTAACAATTTTCAAGTTAGTACTACAATAGTTTCAATTTTAAAGGGCGGTAGTACTGAAATATCATTTTTTTCATACAAAACTAAAAAAGAATTGAATAAAATCCCTTTAGCATCAATATTTCTATAAATTATTATCATTTAATGAAAACAAAAATATATTTTCTAATCGGCTTCAATGATAAAGAATCTAATACAAACGTTCAATATTCATTCAAAGTAACATTCTTTTTTGTTTATAGAAAGGAGCAGAAGCACAACCACGAGCGGATTATAAGGAACTGCTGGAATTGATATTGATTTTTATTATTGCCAGATCTCGCAAAAGCATCAAATTCAAGTTACCAGGAGCAGTACATCATGCTAGGTGGATGGGGAAAACTCTCTCCGCGTTGAAAATTTTCCTGTTTCGAGAAGAATTTCACCTCACTGTCGGTGAAATCAATGGTCTTCGAAAAGTCTGCATTTTCATTGTACTTTTCTACGAAAAGTTTGGTTTACAGCATAAAGACCAGATGCAGCGGCACGCTGTGATCTTCATTACATACAAAAACTCGTCAACTGTTTTGTCCTCGCAGAAAAAGTATGTAATTTTGCGCTAACAAAAATGGTAGGCCACCTTTCGTACTTGAGCGAGGAATTAATCGGTTTTGCGTTCTTTGATGAACATATTTCGCTGGAATGCAAGCGTAAAATGGTAATAGCAATTAATGAACGATCCGGTACTGCAGTGCCGTCAAAGCGTTTCGTACTTGATTCAAAGAATAAATGTAAAATTAAAAGCCTAACTCAAGATCCTTTGGTTGAAAATGTAACTAGGTCATTGAAAATTCAGATTTTTTATTGAAAATTCATCTTCGTTTGATCACAGTAATTAATCTATTTGAATTAAAATGACCTTTTTTATTGAAAATGCAACTGTTTATAGAAAATTCGTATTTTTTAAATCTAAAATTGAACTATCTCACAGATATCTATATATCATTTTTCAAACTTGTTTTCAGGTGAACGTGGTTTTTCATCATAGCCACGGACCAAGTCAAGTGACTGATGACATGGGGATATTATAAGTCAATGTAATAGGATGTTTGAAATCTTTTGCGATGATATTGTAGGTACAAGATTTGGAGCATAGTGTAGTTTCGAGTTCTTATTTTACCCCTGTTATCCATACACAGCGGCCGCGAGCGTTGGAGGTGACAACAGTCGCCTCTGGATGCTTTCTTACAGCTACCATCTGCGTCTCCACAGGTATTTAGTCACTTGTTTCCTGATGGTCTACAAAATTTCTCACAATGCGACAGGTGTTAAATGAAACCGCTTTCTGAGTTGCTGCGAGTAGCGTACTGACTCCTAAATGTTAAAGATGTTTAGTGCATCTTGCGTGCACATTGCCTGTAGCCGAAATCACAATAGGATGAATAGATGCATATTTCCCAATTCTCCATATTGTCTTTACTTCATGCCTGAGCTCGCTATACGTGTGGATCTTGTTTATATAGGCTGCCTGCAAATTTCGGTTGAGTGGACGATTGGCTTGGATGTAATGATCGATCTGGATAGTAAAATCCCAATATAAGCTATAATTTTCGTCTTCTGAAACGGGCTTTGGAATGTATCTATAGAAAGGCATCCATTCTGTTAAGTCTCCTAGGTTCAGGGCAAGTTTTTTTATGTATAATGCCTATAATACTATAACTATAATCCCTACCGAAGGTGTTCCCACGTTGTCGTCGCGGTAGGGCTTGAGCTTTCCTCCTATGAATTTAAAGGCTATGTCGGCTGTCTACAGCCATTGCTACTGACAGAGCTTCTCATGCCAGTCAGGCCCCCCTGGAGCCACCGCTGAGGGCCACAGTATGCGGGACGACGTTGATGGTGAGCTGTGAGATGGTCAGGCAGATTTCACTAATCAAACAGATGGCCAGCAAGAACATCTGCGACATACGGTAAGCTGTACAACATCAACTGTAGCTGCTGAGGATGCTTTGGCTAGCGTTAGCTATTTGCAGCCAACCACCGAAACAGAAATACCGTGGGAGAGCGTCAAGTCGGATACCACAATGAATGAGGAATTGGTGCGTATCTATTATGAAAGTGCGAAGTTTGAAACCCCACGCGAAGAAGGATACAATTTTAAAACGAAATTTGCTGCCGATAATGCCAACATGAAGATGACAATCTCTGAAATCTGAACTGTGTAGTTTATGAGAAGGCGGTCTCCCTGCTTAGCGACGATAGAAGTAACGATACTTCAGTACGCCTGAGTAAGACTCGCGATCTTATTGAGCAGCTCCAGTTCAAAATTGAAACGGCGAGACGGCATGCATCAAATGTTCAGTGCGTGATCAGCTACATAACATCAAATGAAAAATTCACTCCAAAAGTTAGGGCACTTGCTCGAAACTTAAGGAAAGCAAATCATACGCTGAATAAGTGTAAACTGTTGACCATCAAGCAGCAGGGCCAGATAAAATCAACCACTTTTGGTGGAAGAAGTTCACTTCTACGCACCAACATCCAGCTCGTATATTTACTACTTTCCTGAACGGAGAAGAACACATCCCGCAGTGGCTGATGAAAGGATGCACGGTACTGGTACCTAAGACTGGCATCCTAAAAGAGAAGATATTAACATCTATCGAGCCGGTATGAAGTGCAATAGTTGAACAACGTGGATGCAAGAGAGGGCTGGCAGGTTGCCTTAAGGTATTCGATAACACAAACCATGAGCTACTTTTCAAGCTCCTTGAGAGCCTGGAGGTGCATCCAAAAATAGTGAAATACATCAAAGAGCTTATGCTTTTGTGGTGGACAAGATTTGTCATAACATCTGACAAAAGACAAGAGATCTCCCTCATGCCTCTATCTGTTGTGATCCGAGGCAAAAGCTCTGGATACCTATGTGGCCCGCCAAACAGAAGAGAATATAAGGTCAACCACCTTTTATAACCATTCAACATCTTGGTATTGGAGAAACATATACATATCTTGGAATACCGCAAGCGGAAACCCAAAATGTTTGTGCGTTAGAAACAGCCCTTGGAAAAAGGTATCTCCAAATTCTCAGAAAAATTTCGGCTTCCGAATAATCTCGAAAGAATAAGATCCAGGCCACCAATATACTGGTCGTTCCCATACTACTCTACTTGTTTGGTGAAGTAAAATGGAATGTGGATGAGTTGAAGCAACTGGACCGAAGCACACGCAAGATGATGACAATCCATCGAAGTCATCATTCTAGATCCTCCGTACCTCGAATGTACCTCCCACGAGATAAAGGGAGTAGAGGCTTGCGAAGCTTGTCGTGTCTTCATCGAAGAAAGGTTCTGGCTACAGCCTGCTCAGTTCTAAATAGCATCACTAACACCTTTGTTGCTGAAAAGTCGTGCATAGGAAGCAGAACATTCGCTTCTACTAAGAAAACATGCTGACAAGCCCCTTCATGGAAAATTCTACGGCATTATACGTAGAGAAGAGCTATCGTTGGGTCTGTCCAACATGTTTCTCAAGTCTGCTGGATTGAGATCGGAGACTGAGGGATTTCTTTTTGCCTGTCAATATGGTGCTATAGAAACCTCAGTTTACCGCGAGCTCATAATGAATGTACCTGTAGGCAATAGCAACTGCCGAGCGTGCAAGCAAGAGCCAGAAACACTTGGACATGTTCTTAGTGGGTGCTCGAAGTATGCATGCTACGGGTACATTAAGATACAGAATGCGGCTCTGAAAGTGTTATATTTCCAGTCGTGCCATACGCCCAGGGGGAACTTGAGTCCATTGTTGAGAAGGATCAATGTAATATCTTCTGGAATTTCTCATTCCCCAACACTGAACGTAACAGTGGAACAAAGCCTGATATTGCCCTCCAAGATCTGAAGACGAAGATCAGTTACGTGATTGAAATCTCGACACCAGCCGATGGTAATATCACGGCAGAGGAGGAAGAAAAACGGGCGAAATATCAAGCACTTCTTTTCGAGCTGAGCAGACTGTACCAAGGCTACAAAGTCCATCGTGGATTTCTTATAATCGGCTGTCTTGGAGGCAGGAAAGCTTCATTTCTTAGCCAACTCAACAAAATCCTGGCTTGCCATCGTCCGCCAACACTGTTCCTCATAACATTATACAAAGATTGGTAGCTCTGAAAAAGTATCCAGAAGAGAAACTTTCATCTTCAACTGTGCCGTTTGCCGCGCAAGGGATCGTTCATAAACTACGTGACGCGTTTTCCTTTTGTTTAAATAAAGATGAGAATATCATTTCCGTGAAGGTAAGAAGGATACAACGATATAAACAAAAGAAAAACACGTAATGTAGTATATGAACGATCCCTAAGATCATCCGCGGCTAGAAACCGGACCCCGAAGAACAGTGTTGTACGAAGTCTCTCGCGTGAATTTCCCGCTCTTGCTTACTTTCTGGGATAGAAGGAGCAGGAGTGGATGACTTACACGTTCCGATTGCGTCGGGATTAATTGCTTTAATGAACCATCATCGTAGCTTCCGGAGCCTTCAACTTCTCAAATATAATACAAATATATTATAATAATTATTATTATTATCATACCATTAAACCATATGCCTTTCGGGGTGAGCGTGACTCACTCAGTGAGGAAGGGAGTAATGAGGGGGATGGGTATAGATTTTTAGATTGATCTAGAATTCCCGTATAATTACCATAAATTTGTCAACTTGAAAATTTGTTTCAATTTCATATATTTCCGCCATTTTCATACATTCTTCTCAAATTTCCACAAATTTCATAAATTTTTATAAGTATTATGATTATTCATAAATTTCATAAAGGACCCCGAACCAAATACATGGTAAAAAAAGGTCCCGGTGAAATTCTCAAAGTTTTTGATATTTTTTAGTTTATACTCTCCTGATAACAAAATCCTGATGGAGTGGAATATATCACAGACTTTTTTTCCACCCTTTGCATTGCTCTCGTGTAAGTTTATGCAGAAAAAGAATTGCGCGGACGGACAATGCGATGTAATGGCGTTGGAAGTGATAATTGCTAATCGTTTGGGCGATGCGCTAAGCGCTTAAGAAACACACAAAGCGTTCATATAATTGCATGTTATCGAGCTTCAAACGCGAACTTCGATTTCTATTATCAAGAGGCGTTTGGTTATCTGAATCGGTGATACAAATAGCTAATTCACAAACGCATGACAAACGCTACTTGTGATTGAAAGATTGCATCCCAAGTTCGTCGCAAAGCGCTTACGTTAAATGAACAGACAAAAGAATCGATACCCAGCGTTGCAATTGGGCACTGATCAGCCAGTTTATGTCGAGCACTCTAAAGTACCTTCTACAGAATTCTCCTTTCGTGCCAACGCTTCCATCCTACCTTCAACGCTAAGCGTTTAAGGGGTTAGGGTGAGTCAGGGTTTAAAAAAAAAATCGATTTTTTATTGCATTTTCTGAAAATAAAACATTTCAAAAATGTTGTGTTAAAATTTTATCGAAATCGGAACATAACTAACGAAGATACGAGGTGTGGCTATTAAATAACGAGACTGGTGCTTTAAAACATTTTATTTTGATTTCATACATACCTATTTATTATCACCTTCAATATTCACCCCTCCTCTATCCCTACAACGCTCCATGCGAATCTTCCATTGTTTGAAACAGTGCTGGAAGTCTTCTTCTTTCAGCTCCTTCAGGACGCGTGCCGCTTTCTCTTTCACAGCTTCAACGGACTAAAACCTTGTTCCGTTTAATGCAGATTTCACCTTAAGAAGCAGATAGAAGTCGCACGGCGCAAGATCCGGCGAATAAGGCGGATAGTCAAACACTGGGATGCTGTATGTTACTTGGCTAGAACCCTCTTGACAGACAATGCGGAATGAGCTAGCGTATTATCTAGGTGGAGAACCCATGACTTGTCCTTCCACAGTTCGGGCCGTTTTTTCCTTATTCTTTCGCGGAGTTCAGCAAGAACGTGAAGGTAGTAATGTTGATTAATAGTTTGACCTTCAGGAACCCAGTGAACGTACACAATCGTATGAATATCGAAAAAAAAACACGTGGAAGGGCGACCCGGGTGTGAATCATCTTCAATGTCTTCTCGGCCATCTTCAAAACGCTTAAACCACTCAAAAACACGTGCAAGCGATAAACATTCATTGCCATACACTTTTTTCAATAAATTATAAGTTTTAGTAGCGGTTTTTCCAAGTTTCATGTGAAATTTCACAACAATTCGTTGCTCTATTGTCACACTTAACATTTTCCCGGCGAAACAAAAAAAAACAACTCTAAGGCGAACGAAGGCTACGGCTATACGAATTTGTTCACAGAAGCGAGAGGTACTGCATTCGAAAGAGAAGGCTTCAGGCTATACAGCTATCGGTCGCTGATTTTAAACAAAGGTGCCTCGCGCGGTCTGTCGCTTTACCAGCTTAACTTCGAACGCTGAGCTGTGCACACGTCGAGTTGTTTGCTTTGTATCGTATAGTGGTTGTTGCCAGTAGTAGTGTACTGCGTCCCTTCAGAGGCGGAGCCACTACTGTCTCTTGCCCTGCCCCCTGAGAAACTGCGTGGGCCAGCAGTTCTAGGAATCCCAAAACCGAACGGGCCTCTATGGGACTTAGGGTGTATACTAAAACGTGCTTTTGTCGAAAGCACGTTTTTGAAGTTAGTGCGCATGATATCCCCAGAATGGCTCAACCGATCATTATCAAATTTCAATCAGTTATTTTTAACATAATTTTGAATTACTTGAACGATCGATATTTCAGTTTGTAATTTTAATTTTTTTTTTAACCAAAAAAAGAGCGACTTTTTCAAGGAAAATAAAAATTTAGTGTTGACACATCCACCATTTTCTTTAAAATTGAAATTTTGACTTAATTCTTCGTTCAAGTACAAGGGAATATCGTTCTTCAACTAATCCTGTTGTATTTTTTGTTTCGGATCATCCAGTCATGAGTTACGATGCGCACCGCAAAACACCTTTTTTTTGGACCTGTGGCAGATTAACTATAACTTACTTGTACAGCGATATTTTTACCTGAAAAAATTACTGTAACTTCTTGTAATATGTATTATTCGAACTGAAGAACATTTGTCAATTAGTAATGGATCGCGTTATCGAAATACATTGAGGGATATCGAGCATTTTGTTGATGCCGTGCATATTTCGAAAACCATAATGCGCTTGCAATATGCAGACACGAGCCTACAGTACGAGCTCCCGATTTGCATGTGCAATGATATCCTTCAATGGGATCGTTCTCGTTACCGTCCATTTCATCATCGTGCTCATTATCGTCAACGGGTCGGTACGCAACCTAAAGTTGGTACCTAGTCGCATTCCGTTGTCGTAAAAAAACTCTGACTCTGATTAGTTCTTCCCTCTGTGACTTATCGTGGATATACTATGGAGCTAACTTGACTTGATAGACACTTAGAGTCAGATCGTTGAGAAAGTCCAAAGTAGTGCGGAAAGTAAAGTACGTGATGGGACTCCAATAAAACCCATCGAATATCACCACCTATGAAATGCGGATCTTCGGCTTCCACTAACCCTTAAACAACATTTACTTCGCGGGCTTTCTGCAGCAACTGCCTAGCTAAATCTGCATCAGCCCCTTCCATGTACACAAGAGGGTGGTAGCGATTGATTATTGCTTCAGCAATGCGATAAAAATCACCTCAAAATCAACGTAAATAAAACAAAAATCATAGTGTTTAAAGGAAAAGGTGAGAAAACAATATGCAATATTGTCCTAAATGATGAGAGATTAGAACATGTTGATAAGTACATATATCTAGGTAGCCTATTGACTAGTGACGGGAGATAGATGGGGAGTTACATATACGCATAAACGAGGGTCAGAAGTTTATCGGTAGAGCAGGGTTCATTCTCAGAAGTAAGAATATATAAAAAAAAGCTAAAATGGAATACATAATTCTTTACTTGTACCGATTTTGCTATACGGTACCGAGACATGGACCTGTCAAAAGAAGGATAAGAGTAAAGTTAACGCGATTGGCATGAAACCTCTGCGCACAATTTGCGGGAAAACACTGATGGACAAAGTGAAAAACGAAATAATCCTCCAAGAATGTGGTGCGAAAGAGACAATAGTTGACACATGAGAAAGAAATCAGTTAAGATGGTTCGGACATGTTGAAAGAATGACAGATAAACGTCTGACGAAAAAATTGTATACAGGTAAAGTGAATGGCAGTATGCTCAGAGGCAGACCGCGGAAAGAATGGTTAGAATGTGTGAATGAGACCTTAATTCGAAAAGACAAAATAAGCCATAAAAACAGGAGAGCTTGCATGAAAAAATGCATGGACGTGAAGGAAGCTAGAGTGGTATGCCAGGGCAGAAAAGTGTGGCGACAAATAGTTTATAAAAAGAATGTGAGTAGAGTGAATGACGCCTGAAACAAAATACCTTGGATGCTAATGAGCCCGAGTGGGGAACCTCACATAACAACCTTGTGAAGCTCTTAACTTGGGGTGATCGTTAGAGAGATTGATCAGCAACCTGGGTCGGAGCAGAGTCAGTGCCAGTTCCCCAAAAGGGAAATGGCTTAATGATATAATAATAATAGAATAATATTAGGCCGAAGGAAAATATTACTTAATATGGGCGCGGAAGGCGCTGTTTACCTATAGGCAGACGTGCTACATGATGCATGGTGAAAATAAGAAAAGTGATATTTTTCAAAAGTTCTACTGTGCTTTTCTTTGCTTTCTTTGTCGGAAAATGAATAAACAATAAAACAGTGTAAACATTCCAAAATAATTGCCTTTAAGGAAATTTAAAAAGGCGGGAAATTAAAAAAAATAATGAAACCATTGGTAAAAATGTAAATATTGTTAACATTATTTGTTTCGTTGTGACATAAAAACATTATTGTTTGCTATTAATAAATACAAGTACTTTATATACATATTAATGCGAAATTAGTTATTTATATTCTATGTGAAACCCTCAAAAGATAATTTTATTTCTATTTACTTGCATTCTTTATTCGCAAACCTTATGAAACTTCTCAAAAATACTTGGTAATGTTTATTTTAATAGGAAAATATATAATATTAACAATTTTAAAATTTTTACAACTAAACTTATTAAATTTTTTCTAATTCTACAGTAAACTCCCAAATCATTATTTATCTGAAGTTGGATAAAAACGCTCCAAACAATCAAAAACTACAATTATCCGATGGCAGACAATGTTTGCCATACGGCGGATAAAAATGATCTGTCGTCGGATAATTGTAGTTTTCAATTGTTTGCAATGTTTTTATCCTACTTCAGATAAATAATAATTCGGGTTTCCTTTGAAAACGGGGAAAGCTACAACATTTTTGGTCAGCAAGTTTCGACTGTTGCATCATTTGGGCAAATATCAACCCAGAACCCTGCCCGGTTGATAATACATGCGTCAACTGAAAAGGTTCCTCTGTAAGATATAATATAGGGATTTTTATTCAAGAATTTTCTCAACGAAGCTCAAAAATTTGTTATTGTTCCAAAATAAAAAAAGGCCAAATTTAATCCCAAGATCAGCTCATATTTAAAAAATAACGACGGTTCCAAAGTTCAATAATGTAAATATGTTTTAAGAATCTAGGCCATACCACGCTGAAAAAACCAGTTCTCGTCAGATCACTGAAGTTAAGCAGCGTTGGGCGCGGTTAGTACTTGGATGGGTGACCATTCGAGAATACTGCGTGCTGTTGGCACATCGTGGGTGTGGTGAGCCCACACTTGTAGTTATTTACTACAAGAAAACTATCGACCTAGAAACACTACCCGAATCGGAGGAATGCCCACCTATCACTACCGAGGAGGTGAAAAACGTCTTAAGAGGCATGAAGAACTATTCCGCTCCGGGACCAGGTGGTATCAAGACCTTCTGGTGGATGAAGTTTCCTTCAACCCACCATCATCTGGCCTGAATTTTCACCCTATATCTAAAGTCGAAAGAGCCTAATACGAAGTGGTTGGTGGAAGGGCTCCTGCCGAAGACGGGCAACTTAGCTGACCCGAACAATTGCAGGCCAATAACTTGTCTCAACACACTGTATAAGACCTTCACAGCTATCCAAAATGATAGGATTGTTCGGACAATTGGACATGTGTCGCAAGAGATGTATGAACAACGCAGCTCAATGAAAAGCGTAACAGGATGTCGGGAAAACCTGCTCATCGATATATGTGTTTGTAGAGACGCAGCACCCTATCAAAGATTCCTATCGATGGCCTGGATTGATTACCGGAAAGCTTTAGATTCACTCTCCTATAGAGTTATCATCTGTCTGTTCGAAAGCTTAAAGGTTCATCCATACATCGTGAGGTGCATAGAGAGACTAATTCCGCTTTGGAAAACCAGATTTACTATCTCATCTGGAAATCATCGTGTGATCGCTAACAGTGTCACCTTTCAGAGAGGTGTGTTTCAGGGCGACACTGTGAGCCTTCTCGTCTTCTGCCTCACATTATTGCCACTATCTCTCGCACTTTGCTATTTCGAAGGGTGCCTCTGCGGCAAACCTGGAGATCGAAAGCATAAGGTCACTCATGTATTTTACATGGATGATCTCAAGATCTATGCTAGAAATAAAGAGAAACTACATCTGGCTCTAGGCGTTGTCAAAAAGTACACACTCAAGAGACTTATACATACATGGGCGTGCCACAGAGCCGCATTCAGGATGTTATAATCTATAAAGGATACTTTCCGATGCAGATACAAACGTCTTATCCGACGGATATGGTCTTCCGAACTGTAGGCAGGGAACAAAGTATTTGCGACGAACATGCTTGCCGGCCCAGTAGTACTCTATTCATTTGGAGTAGTTCCATGGACGAAGGATGAGCTCAGATTATTCTGGGTACAGCACATATTGTCGCAAATCGACAAGACCCTCTTCTTAAAATGGTCAGGGAGCACGAAGAAGTGGGAAAAGGGGCGTTTCTATACAAAGCAGCGGAAGAGGCTGCTGAAACACTCAGCCTTGACTTCAATATCAGGGTTGAGAAAAATGCATCAAATCTTATCCATCTCGAGTACTCACTCCTGAAAGCCCGGATTGAGAAAGCACAGGAGAAAAACTTTCGCGAACTTCTCCTCGACAAGAGGATGCACGGCATCTTCCACAGAAATGTAGAAGATCAGTCGATGTCGTATGAGCTAACGTTTGCTTTCCTTGGATCATCCGGATTGAAGTCGGGCAGGGAGGGCTTCATTTTGGCATGTCACGACGTTGTCATTTCCACTCTAGCATGCCGTCGCCACATTTTGAGCGAAGACATTCCCGATGGTAGCTGCAGAGCGTGTCATGCACGCCCCGAGCATCTAGGACACATAATACCTAGTTGTCCAACTTATGCGGGAACGACCTACATCCAAAGGCACAATGTGGCACTAACAGTGCTTTATTACCATCTCTGTCACTCTTACGGCATTAGCCCAAATACCGCTCCGCTAAACGCCCTGGAAAATAGAGTCAATTGTCGAAAATGAGAAGTGCCGCATATACTGGACAATTGTTTCTGTTGCGCACTCGAGGCCTGACATAGTTCTCCTTGACTTCGAGAAACGAACCATGTTCGTGATCGAATTTTCGGCAACAGCTGACAAAAAATTCATAGCCGAGGAAAAGGAAAAGAGGGAGAGGTGTAAGACCTTATAAGGGAGTTGCGACGGTTACACTTGGAATATTCTGTTAAGTTTATCGTCTTAATCATCGGCGCTCTTGGAGGAGCCACTGGAGGTGCCACTGGCAGAAGGCGCTCTTTCTTGGGTCATTCCGTGCACATTGGGTGCGCGAGACTTTTGACAGATCATCATATTGAATCCATCGCAGACTGTAACAACCTATCTCATGGTCATGTGGCGTGTTTACGGCTTTACGGTTGTCCTTATGACAAACTTTTAGCTATATACATATATATTCCTACTTTAATTTTGTACTCAATGCTAGTGAGAATGTATTATTTAGGGGCGTTTTTTTACCCTCATTGCCTTCGAAGGTTTGTTTAGATATATCAACACGACGAGATTTTGTGTATTGTTCACATTTTAAAGTCGTAGTACATTTTGTGTTGTATACATCAAAATAATTATTTGTGTTACAAGTGCGCAAAATAGGTGATTGTGTGCGAGTGGCGAATGATGCAATCACACGAGTTAGCAACCACATATGCGCACGTGTATCACACGCTATTTTTTGCAACGCCCGTCTGAAAAAGTTGTTAGGAGGAGGTAACGAAAAATACTAATTTTATATTGTATAGAGTGGAGTAAAGAAATTTGGCTGGGAACAAAATTTTAAAAAACATTTTTGAAAAAAAAAAATTGTTGAAAACACAATTTGTTGAAGAAAAAATGTTGTGAAACAAAAATTTTGAAATGAAAATTTCGTAAAAAAAAATGTTTGTGAATACAAATTTTTGCAAAAAAATTTTGTCAAAAAAAGATTCTGCGAAAAAAAAATTTGAAAAAAAAAATTATTCACAAACATGTTTACGCCTATGCTCTTTTGTCGGTGGGGGTAGAAAGCCCTAAAAACAAAACTTCAATCAATAAATTGTTTCAAGTGAAATTTGTTCAAGTTAAATCTAAATTTATTTCAAGAAGATACCAACATCAGTGTTTAAAGTTACCTATGCCAGTGTCTAAAGTACCTCATTTCGAAAGTGCGCATGCGCAGCTTTTTCACCAGTATAAAGTAAGCCATCTTCAAACTGCGCAGGCGTGAAAATTTTTTGCACACAGTCTGCTCAAATAAGGTCCTTTAGGCACAATTAGAAGCATGAAAACATCCAATTTTGAGGTGGGTGTTGCAAAAAATCTATCTACGTTTATAAAATTCATTCCTTTGATTGAAAATGTAACAATTTTCTTGCAAATTATTTTATTTTCTTTAAAATTCGTCTTGTTTTTTTTACAAAAAATAATTTGTGTGTCTATTAGTCTGTAGATTTTTAGTATATTAGCACAACAACTTTCAAAATAATCAACGCAGTGGATTGAGCTTTGGCATACTATTTGAGTGTCCTAAAATGAATGTCAAGTTCGTCTGCCAGCCATTTTGGATAAAAATTCAAAACGTGGGCACATTTTGAAAATTTTTGAGAACACTTTCGTTCAATATTTAAAAATTCTATGGACTTTTTTTGATACAAAAAAAATTACCGGAGAGACAGTATTTACAAAGTTCAAAAAAACAAACGAAAATGAACATTTCAAGCGAAACAACGCACGATATGAAAAAAAGTCAGGAAAAGAAAAATGTTTCTTTTTGAACAC